>JACEGR010002112.1:0-140112 GCA_014170235.1 Listronotus bonariensis | reverse complement strand
CATCACTTCCTTCCTTCCTCTCCTCCTTCTGCTGTTGTTGGCGAGCATCATCATCACCATCACATTATTCATCATTAGATTACATTAAGTAAACCGCCAGAAACAGCCACAGTGGGTGGATGAGAACGGAAGATTTTGGCATTAGCTCTGTAAATTTGAACATTTCTACATGAACTGTGGGTATCGTTCCTCTTCTTCTTCTTCTTTTTCTTAGAATTAATCACCACGAAGTAAGTATGACAATTCTTAGTTATATATTGGTAATAAGCCTATATGGCTTTCGCATTATAAGACTTTTTTGAAAAATTCTTTTCAGGGCGCTTCTATAGACGATTATGACACAAATTCTCCGTATGTTGCATGTGTGGTGTTTTTTTCCAAAACTATTTCTATAATTTATTATTAATAAAAACATATTATGGACGATGGAGAATAGGTGCTGGGTAGACTTGTCAGAAATCCTTGCTATTGATTAAACGCCTTCCAAAACAGTATTCACAGTAATACCGACTCTCTGCTTGAAATGGCCAAAATTGTTTGTACTTAAAATAAAATATATAATAATCCAAGTGAATAACAATATTAAAAAGAAGATTAACAGAATCGTAATGCTCCAGATGTTGCCACAATGTGCGAGAAAGCGTCACAACTTGCGTGAAAGATACAGGACAAAATTACATGAAAATTGCTCGTCCTTCGTTAGGGGAGGCATAATAAAAATACCACAGCCGGAAATGGTGGATAAATAGCTTGGTGTTAATTCTTCATAAGAAGTTTATAACGCTGTTTAAGATCGTCATTTTCATAATGACGCACCCCGTTATCAGCTGATTCAGCGAGCCGACGATCACATATGTGTGATGTTTTCTGAAAAATCACTCTTCTCAAAATTAATTTGCATTATTCATGCCCAGAATAGCGCGTGCCTGACGCTGGATTTCACTGCTCGTCCCCACCCAGCATCCCTGTACTCCACCGTCCTGTAAATATGTTTTTATTAATAATAAATTATAGAAATGATTTTGAAAACGCACACAGATTTGTGTCATAACGCCCATAGAACGCCTTCCGAAAAGAATTTTTCGAAAATCTTCTATAATAGTGAAAACATATCGAACTACAATGTTATATTAGATATAATCATTTAATATTCAACGTCTTATTTGACTCAGACAATTTTCAGGTCATATTTCAGCCAGAAGAAGAATATGTTGATTTGATGCATCTTCGCTGACACGTAGAGTATAAATATTTTTGATAACAAAACAGCCAGTTAGTAGTTATTACCTATTTGGGTGGTAGCTGATGTAAACCTTGTTTATAGTCAGACTTTTATCTCATTACCCCGTAAGTTTATAATCGAAATTCTTGCAAGGAAAGTTGGGACGTCTCGTCACAAACCTATTCACAATTACATATGTTTATTGCAGGCCACGTACAGACAAGTTACATGAAAACATTAATGATGACAGGTTTACAGCACTGTTTTGAGATGGCAGCCATTTTTCCAGGATTTAGGAACGGTGCATAAATAATGCACATGCATAATGTGTAGGGTGTCTCAGGCATTAAGATGAGATTTTAAAAACCAAAAGAGAGACAAAAATACTAAAAATAAATTTCACTGTTCACCTCTACTGAACTTTTCTGTCTTGTGTTTTTCCAAAATTACAGTATTTAATTTTATATGGGACACCCTATACAGAAAGAGAGATTACGTATAACACACATTTGGGTTCTCAACGGTAAAATGATTTTATTGTCATTAGGAAAATAATGTAATGCCATCATCTAAAAGGCATATTTTTGCCAAAACGCCTTTTTAACATGATGCCACTGACCGTAACTACTTTTCTTCCTCTCCATCATAACTTATTAATGATGATGCCATCACATTTTCTGCAACACGTGCCTAATAATGGCCAATTGCATTTTGATGTCTTTGATACCTTTTGCCACGCCTTGCCGGGCAAAAATGTTATATGGAGCTTTTATACCACTGGAAAAATTGGTCCAGAACCCTGTTCATAGCACGCAAGAACATAATAACACAATTTTGCCAAACACAGAATACAGATAACTATGAGAGACCTTCAGAATACTGACCCATCATTTCGCCTTTAAATAAATATTTATTTATGCCGTATTTATGTTGTTTGTTGATGTTCATCTTGTATTTGATATACGGATTATTTTCTGATGATTAAAATTATTAAATACACACGCTTAAGTAAAATATAAACAATCAGAAACCACACAAATAAGTAAGGTTTACGTAGTAATTACACACACAGAAGCCGTTTGCTGAAAGGAAATATTTCTTGCTTGCATTGTACTCTGACTTTCATGCCGCATTTTTCGATCCCACCAGTAACAAAAATATTAGCTTACGTAGTAATTAGTCTAATTCCCATAATAAAGCGTAAATATAGAAAATATATTGAGAAGAAAATATTTCGCCAGTGGTCAGTCCGAAATTCGACTTCGCCAGAGAAGCGATTTTCGATTTGTTCCGGTCGAAGATATTTGAATGGTATAGCGGGATAAGAGCACAATAGTTATTTATATTATATATTATATTTACTGGGATAATGCTTGGGGACAATTATACATACTTGACTAACTAGTACGCCCACGCCCGCACAACTGCCAATAAGTTAAGTTGGTTTCTAAATAACGCAAAGTTAGTTTTGATGGTCCACCGGTCTCATTGTCCCAAGAAGATAGTTCCATATGGTAGATTTGTCCCAGTGACTTCAAGTAGCCCTTATGTATCCAAAATTATACGTCACACTATCATAAAATATATCTTATAATATAAAATAATAGCTAATTAACAACATCCCTTTGTAAAAAAATCCGATTACTTTTTACGTTTCTCAAAATTATCACTTGACCGGGTGTGACCGGTGGGACATCGAAAATCCTTCTCTTGTACCGCGGCATAATTAAAGTCGAATTTCAGTTTGGCCACTGAACTTTTAAGAAATATTTTCTTCTCAATATAATATTTTTCCTATATTTACCCTTTATTATAAAGAATTAGACTAATTACCTACGTAGAAGCAATATTTTTTTTTGTTACTGGTGGGACAGATATTTGTGACTGGTGGAACATCGAAAAATCCTTCTCTCTTACTGCGGCATAATTAAAGTCAAATTTTAGTTCGGCCACTGAACTTTTAAGAAATATTTCCTTTTCAATATAAAATGTATCCTATATTTACTTATTATTATTAAGAATTAGACTAATTACCTACGTAGAAGCAATATATTTTTTGTTTTTAATTGTGACTGGTGGGACAGGCATTTGTGACTGGTGGGACAAGTACAAATAATATACATGAAGTTGTTTATAATATTTTTACTTAAGAAACATTATTATTTATGTATTTAACTATTAATTGTTTACAATAAATAAGAAAATAATCCATTATAATAAATACAAGGTGGACATGTGAAAACGAAACAACGCTAATTTTTTGGCACTTAGACACGTCAATTTTTAATTTTAGGGAGAAACATTTTTTGCCATTTTTACTCCTTGATCTGCAACCCTCCAGTAGGAGTGAGACTAACTCCGAAAATGATAAATTAAGAGGGGTCGAGTGATACCTTATTTTGAAGGTCTCTCGACCCTGATTACAACTGCCAAGTTCCAAGTATCTGCTCTTATTTTCGTTGATATGACATCAGCTTTTAATTTTTTGTTATTTTTCCTTTTCGCGTGGAATGCCCCTTTCCTAACTAAAGAGTGACCAACCTATTCAATAAATTATTATTGTATGTTCTTTTACATTTAAACCGAGAATTGCCCACATAGTTAGGGATTCCTGGACCATTTTTCCAAGTCATTACTAAAAGCTCCCATATAACATTTTTGCCGGCAAGGCATTGGCAAAAGGTATCAAAAAGACATCAAAATGGGCAATTGGCCGTTATTAGGCCACGTGTTGCAGAAAATGTGATGGCATCCATCATTAATAAGTTATGATGAAAAAATGCGTTTAGGATGATGGCATCCATCATTAAAAAGGTTTTGGCAAAAATATGCCTTTTAGATGATGGCATTACATTATTTTTTCCTAATGACAATAAAATGCATTTTTACCGTTCAGGGAACTAAAATGTGCATAAATAATGCACATGCATAATGTGTCTTTATGTACAGGGTGTCCCATATAAAATTAAATACTATAATTTTGGAAAAACCATAAGAGCTACAAGAAAAAGTTAAATGCAGAAGTTGTTCAGTGAAATTTATTTTTTAGTATTTTTATTGTCTCTCTTATGGTTTTTCCAAAATTATAGTATTTAATTTTATATGGGACACCCTGTACATAAACACACATTATACATGTGCATTATTTATGCACATTTTAGTTCCCTGGACGGTAAAAAATGCATTTTATTGTCATTAGGAAAAAATAATGTAATGCCATCATCTAAAAGGCATATTTTTGCCAAAACCTTTTTAATGATGGATGCCATCATTCTAAATGCATTTTTTCATCATAACTTATTAATGATGGATGCCATCACATAATCTGAAACACGTGGCCTAATAACGGCCATTTTGCCCATTTTGATGTCTTTTTGATACCTTTTTGCCAATGCCTTGCCGGCAAAAAATGTTATATGGGCTAATTCTTCGTGAATAGGTTTATTTTGACGAGACGTCCAACTTTTTTCCTTACAAAAATTTTCGTTGATTATAGCTTACAGGGGTAGCTGTAAGTCAAAGTATTTGTCCTATAAAATGTAAGGTTTTATCAAAGAGTTCCCTACCACCCACATGTATGGTTAACGATGTCGTGAAAAATAACTACTAACAAGCTGATTTTTTTGTTAATCAAAAAATATTTATATAATTTAACACCTACATTGTCCTACAAATTGCGAGGTACGTCATCCTGGTTTTTTGATATTCATCAAATCAACATATTTAATCTTTGCTACCCCTGTATGCTAACCCGAACGAAAATTGTTGCAAGGAAAAAATTGGTCGTCTAGTCAAAATAAAGCTCCTCACGAAGAATTAACTTGTTAGTTATGAATGGTAAAAATGTTCCAGGATCCCTAATAATATATCTAATATAATATAACGGTAATAGTTCGATATAGCGGTTTTCGCTATTATAAGAGATTTTCGAAAAATTCTTTTTCAGGGCGTTTCTATAGGTCGATTATGACACAAATCTGTGTGCGCGTTTTCCAAAATCCATTTCTATAATTTATTATTAATAAAAACATATTTACGGGACGGTGGAGTGAACAGGGTGCTGGGTGGGGACGAAACAGTAGAAATCCAACGTCAAACACAAGAAAACATTAATATACTGCACTCGGGGCACATGAATAATGCAAATTAATTTTGAAAAGTATTAAATTTTTCGAAAAACTATCCCACACATATGAGATATCTCGTCCGCCATTAATTAAAGAAGGAAAATTCATTTTGAATCAGCTGATAACATGAAGTTCGTCATTATGAAAATGACGGTCTTGATAGAAGCAGCGTTGCCAAACTTCTTATGAAGAATTAACACCAAGCCTATTTCGGGGATTATCCACCATTTCCATGAGAAACAATGGTATTTTTTGTAGAAATGCCTCCTTCTTTATGTTTAGGTATTTTCCTTTTTCTCTACAAATTATAAAAGGAAGAAGGAATAACTTAATTTTTCATATGAATTTTGTCCTGTATCTTCCTTTTTTTAAGCTATTGACACTTTCTCACTTTATTTGGCAACATCGCAAGACATTTACAGTTCTATTGAAAAATCTTCTTTTTATGCAGTGACAGCCATGGCGGGATTGTTATACTATTATTTATTTTTAATTTTTTTAAACAATTTTTTGGCCATTTTAGTAAACAGAAAGTCCGGTGTGTACTGTGAAATACTGTTTTTGGGCGTTTAATGTAGGATTTCTACTGTTTCGTCCCCACCCAGCACCCCTGTTCACTCCATCGTCCCGTAAATATGTTTTTATTAATAATAAATTATAGAAATGGATTTTGGAAAACGCGCATACAGATTTGTGTCATAATCGATCTATAGAAACGCCCTGAAAAGAATTTTTCAAAATTTCTTATAATAGCGAAAACCGCTATATCGAACTATTACCAATATAACTAAGAATTGTCATACTTACTTCGTGATTAATTTCTAAGGAATACCCACAGTTCATGTGTAAATATTAAATTTACAAGCCAAAAATCTTCCCTTGTTCATCAAAGCCGACAGTATAGTTAAACAAAGTAGGAATTCTACCACCTCCAATTAGCATGTCCTGCGATCTTTCCAACACGCATCTAATTGGTCGTTGAAACTTTTTGGCCGCTAAAATGGCCGGTTGAGCGATAACTATAGATTTCCATTCTTTGCCTCCAAACGCGCCACCTAGACGACTCGACGTGAACTTTGATTTTGTTTTCGTAGACACCCAGTAGTTCAGCTGCTTTGCGCTACAAAAAAATAAAATAAATATATGATCGACAATATCTGGATTATTTTTAAGTGGTGTATTACTTACTAAAGCCTAGTCCAGACCTACATACATTTGTCCGCAAACATAAAAACATTATTTGTATAAAACTGTATGAAAGCGGTTTGAAAACATTTAAACAAATCAGTGATACTAAAGGATTTCGGAATTTAAACAAATGTTGTGAAGGTCACGACATTTGGCCATATTGCTTTGACGTGTTATGACGTCACATCTCCCATTTTTCGGCCATGTTGTTCAGTGCCGGAGATATACAGTTTATTGTATTAGTAGAAAAAACTGTTTACACAACAGTTTTTAATTGTTATTAAGTTGTAAATTCTTTTACTTTAAATAAAAACATTTGGAATTAGATCTTTGCAACAAATATCACTTCCAAAACAATGCAAAATAAAATGCGCAAATTCTAGACGCCACTGGAATGATCTCAGCTTTGATTTTTACCCAGTCTTGCCAACTTTTCTCCAAGAAGTGTCCTTCCTTGCGTCCCCGACCTCGAACCGCCTAAAAGTTGAGGATATGTCGCAACCTTATAAATATAAACTAACCCTTGGTCTGGACTAGGTTTATTATCCACTTTTTTTGTATAGATTGTTTTAGAGGTGGTGTACGTTTCGTCACATTACCTGACGTCATATCCAGATTAGGGCAGGTCGTGTATTTTAACATATATTAAACAAAAAAATATATATTTTTTTTAATTTAGACGTTAGAATATTAAACCACTTTTTTAATTTAAAAACTTTAAACTTATGAGAATTTAAATATTTTAAACTTACTTTAAATACCGCACTCACGGATAATTGAGTTAACCAAAGTCGGTCTATATATAAGGTCGCGACATTCGGCCATAATGCTTTGACGTGTTATGACGTCACATCTCACATTTTCGGCCATGTTGTTCAGTGCCGGAGATATACAGTTTATTGTATTATTAGAACAACCGTTTACACAATAGTACTTACAGCCAACTCTGCCGGAGACTGAGTACTACTATAAATTTCCATAACATCATCATCCTGAGGTACTACCAAACAACTTTGTAACTCAAATGCGCACGGTTTTTGGTTGCCAGTCTTGCAGCAACCTTTGATTACGTGTGGTGCTTTTTTAATAGTTCGTCAACACTTCCATGGCAAATTTCCAATTCGTAATCATGGAAAAATGAATTATCCTTGATTGCGTCATCAATGTTGATTACTATGGGTTCTATAAATACAGTGTATTCCTGTTAGAGCGAGCCACCCCCTATACAGTGCTTGTCTAAATTCAGGAACCCCCTTCTAACTTTTAAATTGTTGGGTATTTTTTATGAAAATTTGAGTACTTTAGTGAGACAACATAAACCAAATTTTAGACAGAAAATGACAGATATAAATGTCAAACTGACAGCTGTACGTCATTTAAAAATAAAATAGAAAGGGGGGTCTTTGCACATCATTTTAAAGCTCCTGGCAAATACTTTATAACCACATAATATAAATTTAATACCTTTACCTACTACAAAATGGCGGTACTTTAAAAATTACCTGAATAACTCATTTAGATGGCCAGATTTCCGAATCTTAAAAGTTAGATACACTTAATGCGGTATTTTCGGTAATTTTTAGAACCCTGTGACAACTCCATTTTGACGAAATTTGTATCAGGGAGCTTGGCCGATCACGAATCTGAAAGAATTTTGGCGGAAACGTTTTGTTCTTGAGATACTCACCATCAGACTTGATATTTAAACTAATCCTATTTTTACAATATTCCCCTTCTTTTCACACAATTCTTGATTTAAAGCGAAAGTGGCACACAATATTTGATTTTCACCTTTAAAACCCCGTTTTACGTATTTTACATTATTTTTGCATTAAATTGCATAGCTATACTTTGACTTATTTTAATCCCAGTGTGCCATGAAGCCCCATGTGTATGTATGGTTGCTGCATTATCAAAGAAAAGCAACGCAATTTAATGCAAAAATAATGTAAAAACGTAGAAAAACGGGGTTTTAAAAGGTGAAAATCAAATATTGTGTGACACTTTAGCTTTAAATCAAGAATTGTGTGCAAAAAGAAGGGGGAATATAGTGAAAATAAGCTTAGTTCAAATTTGACTTTGATGATGAATATCTCGAGAACGAAACGTTTCCGCCAAAAAAATCTTTCAGATTCGTGATCAGCGCACCAAAACCCCCGTATACCAAATTTCGTTAAAATCGGAGTTGCTGCAGGTTTCTAGAAAATAACCGTATTTTCTTAAAGCTCTTTTAAGTTTTTATTTAATGGTAATATTGGTGATACTATACAGGGTAGGACAAAAAGTATAGATTTTTTTAATGACGCACTTTTGTATATTATATCACCAGTAAAAAGATATCTAAAAGACCTTTTAAAAAATACCACCCTAGGTATATCTATCTTTATTAGGCCATCCAAATCAGGCATTCAGTTAATTTCCAAATTTCGCCATTTTTTGGGAGGTAAAGGTGTACACTTTATATTCTGGGGTTATAAAGAACTTGTCAGAAGCTTTAAAATAACGTGATACATACATACCCGCCTTTCCATTTAGTTTTTCTTTTTAAAAGGGCGCCCAGCTGTCATTTTGACATTTATATCTGTCATTTCTTGTCGAAAACTTGGTTTATGTTGTCTTACTTAAATTTTCATGAAAAATTACCAAACAATTCAAAATTTAGGAGGGGGGCCCTAACTTTAGACAAGCACTGTATAGTGCCTGGGCCAGTAATAAAATGGACTTTATGATAAGAGCCCTTCTTAAAACCTTTTAGGGGTTTCCTTTGACGAGTCTACCACAAATATTCATACCGCCATATATGGAAGCGGCACTTTAAGCCAACCTGTCAATGTCAAATGTTTTGAGTGTCGGACTGGGCGTACGCGTCACTTTTTCTGTCGAATAAGTTTACCACAATATTTTACATGCCATTTTTAAACATTGTGTCAAAAATCATAAAGGTTACAGTCACGAAACCCGCATAGTCCGATACCCGAAACATGTGTTTAGGCTTTATGGTTTTAGTCACGGCCATAATTTTCTTATTTTATATGGGACATCCGGTATATTTTTATTAATTTAAATAGGAAAAGTCATTTTAAGTACAATGACTCTCCATTAGCTACTTTTGACATCTAACCACTAAATATTTTAAATTCTTAATTGGTAATCTACAGCAGGAATGGCAAACCAATGGCACGTGTGCCAAAAGTGGCACGCAAGGTTAAATTTGGGGCACGCGAGGGTGTTGATGTTTTTTTTTGTTAACGTTGTAGATTTAAATGTCTTTTTTTTGCTCTTAAAAATATTTACGAAGGAAAAGAAGCAAAATCGTGAAATGAATAAAGAAATGGCTGTATGTGAAATGGGGACCTTCTTTAACACGCTTTTATTAACTTGGGTTGTAACTATCTATCTATGTAACGGAATCTTTGAGCCTAATTTTTACAAACTTCCAGCGATTCGATTTCTTTGAAACTTTGCACACGTATCAAGGACCCATGACAATGCAATAATCTGCAAACAGTATCCCGTTATCCTGATTAGGACCGTCAGGATAAATAAATTCCTTTACAGATCGTCTGTCCCTTGACAAAATGGCGAAGGAATTTTTAGTGAATAAACTGGAGCATTTAACTAATTGATATATCGAACTAAAAATGAAAAATAAATAATAGTTTAAAAAACTTAAAAACCCGCTTTATATGCAACCGAACTAAAAATTAGAAAATAATTTTTCATTACAAAGAGTTTGTCACTTCAGAGTAAAAGCGTGGGGTGCATTTTACTATTTTTCATAACTTTTCCCTCATAGATATTGGTAAATAGAATAATTATAACATTTAATATATTAAGCACCCCACGCTTTTTACTCTGAAGTGACAAACTCTTTGTAATGAAAAATTATTTTCAAATTTTTAGTTCAGGTTGCATATAAAAGCGTGTTTTTTAGTTTTTTAAAACTATTATTTATTTTACTTAAAAATATTTCATGGCACGCGTTGAACATCATTTTTGAACAAAAAATGGCACGTTCATACAAAAAGTTTTGTCATCCCTGATCTAGAGTGCAATGAACGCGATAAACCGGGAAACTTTGGACCAAGTAATAACGGCAAAATAGATAGTAATATCTATTTTTCGTGACCCCTTGGTAGAAAATTTACAGATTTTTTTTATTTAAATAAATAAAATATCCTGAGTGTCTATTCCGGCTAAATCGGATGTAACAGAAAACAACTAAATTTATAAAATAATTATAATTAATAATAATGGTATTGTTACGGACTATACGGCGTTCAGTTTATAGAATTGTCTAGAAAGTTGCGGCAACTCCGATTTTGACAAAATTTGGTATACGATGGTTTTTTGGGACGTTGATCACGAATTAAAAGAATTTTCCTTTGGCAACGCTTTATTCTCGAGATATTCATCATCAAAGTTGAAATTCAAACTACCCTTATTTTTACTATATTTTCCCTTCTTTTTGCACTAAATTCCTGATATACCACTAAACTGGCACCCAATATTTCATTTAACATTAAAAAACCTTTTTAAAACATGTTTTTTTTTTAATTGATCTTAAGCCTTTTTTTAATATAAAAGGTTTGCTTTAAATCAAGTCGCCATGTTGGAAACCATTATAAAATGGTGTATGCATGGTTGCAGCGTTTTAGGGGTAATGTATTTGGAATTTAATGAAAAACGTTTAAAATAACTAAAAAGAGGGTTTTTAAGGATGCTCATAAAATATTTTGTGCCAATTTAGTGTTATATCAAGAATTTTGTACAAAAAGAAGGCCGAATATAGTGAAACTAAGTATAGTTTGAATTTCAACTTTGATGATGAATATCTCGAGAACGAAACGTTGCCTAAAAAAATTCTTTCAAATTCGTGATCAGCGTCTCAAAAAACCCCGTATACCAAATTTCGTCAAAATTGTAATTGCCGCAACTTTCTAGACAGTTACCAAAATTAGTACCTTGTAATTTACTTTTATAATTAATTCGAATAATTTACCTTAGATTTTCCAAGTTCTTTTATTACTTTCGAACATTTCCGAAAACGCTCGAATCGGCTCGAATTATCCATTGAGAACTTTTATTCCATCCTGTACTATGGAATTTTCGCGATATTCTAAAACATTCTAGACGTTTCTAAACTACTATAAATTGGCGATGGAAAAGCTTGGAGAGTTAAGGCGATTTCGGCCCGTTTTGGTACCCCGACTTTGGTAGGTAACAACTGGTATGTTTCATGTCAAAACCGTTACGTTTGTGTATGGTAGCATCTAAATTCGTTTGGTATATTTTTGGTAGGTCCATAGAAGAAAAATCGTACCCAACAGTTTATTGTTTATTTAAACATTGTTTGTTGTACAGCAATATTCAAATTAAAATATTTGCAATTATTACTAACAGGTTAAGGCTGTTTTCTTATTAAAATAAAATAAAAGCCACGCACCAGAATATCAAAATAACGTTTTTTATTTTTTTTAAACATTTAGCCCTCCGGTTTCTTTACGTCACTCTTAAGTTGTCAGATTAGTAAAGTATATAATTAACTCACCCTATTCTAATCTAACGCGCTCGAAAACTTCTGATGGCTATTTTTGTTTTTTATGATAAGCCCTGTATACGGGGCTCATATTTGGTGAAGGTGAACCGGGTACAAGGTATCCTCCAGTATATTAATCTGCCGCGCTGTAGTAAATCCCAAAATCCCCCTCTTGGCCTCCCCTACCATAAACAACTAATTTCCAATTACCTAATGGTTCATACTTGACATGGACTAAATTTGTGGCTTTTTGTGCAATATGACGATTTTTGGCCAATATAGCACCGATAATTTGTCCTTCACTTGTAACTTTTTGCTATAAAATACTTGTTCGTCTCCTTTAAAATGGCGACCTGTTTGATTCATTTCTTCTGGAATATCGTTTTCTGAAAAAAATGCGTGCACACCTAAAAAGTAAAAAAAAAAAAGTTAAATTAATATTCAAATATCTAACTATTACCTAATTGATTAATTATTAATAGTGTGTATTTAGATGAATAACACAATTATTTAATATTTGAATACTAAAAGAGTATTTATTTTATAATATTTTGTCTCATTTTATATTAAAACTGTCAGGTTTAGTATACTTTGATACCTGGTAGCTAATGGTAATAAATATATATATATATATATACAGGGTGTTATTTAATAAGTGTCCGATATTTCAGAGAGTGATTTTTCAAGTATTTTTAAGGTAAAAGTTCCTATGAACGTGTGGTCTAAGATGCTTCGCTTTCAAGATACAGGGTGTCAAAGTTTTATTTTTATTTATGTTTTTCTGCATAATTTCTAAATAATGCCGATTTCCGAACGAAGATTGGTACCTGGGGGTTTTTGACATGAGAAATTTGAATTTGTTCTTAATTTAGCTCTTACTTGTAGAGGGCGCTAGCCACATGTATATTCTCACTTTCAAAGGCTCATGACTTTTTGTACAACCCTGTATTTACATTTTTGTTAAAAGAAATGGATTCCTTAGTCATTTTACGTAAAAAGGTACTCTTATTAGATGACGCTAGGAGCAACCGTTTTCGAAATATTTTAGTTTAAAATAATCGATGCATACGCTTAGTAATAAATATGCTAAGTAAAGACCGCTACTTGATAAAACCGTCATTTTCGGCGGTCTTTACTTAGCATATTTATTACTAAGCGTATGTCTCGATTATTTTAAACTAAAATATTTCGAAAACGGTTGTTCTAGCGTCATCTAATAAGAGTACCTTTTACGTAAAATGACTAAGGAATCCATTTCTTTAACAAAAATGTAAATACAGGGTTGTACAAAAGTCATGGGCCTTTGAAAGTGAGAATATACATGTGGCTAGCGCCCTCTACAAGTAAGAGCTAAATTAAGAACAAATTCAAATTTCTCATGTCAAAAACCCCCAGGTACCAATTTTCGTTCGAAATCGGCATTATTTAGGAAATTATGCAGAAAAACATAAATAAAAATAAAACTTTGACACCCTGTATCTTGAAGCGAAGCATCTTAGACCACACGTTCATAGGAACTTTTACCTTAAAAATACTTGAAAATCACTCTCTGAAATATCGGACACTTATTAAATAACACCCTGTATATACTATTATATACATATATATATATATATATATATATATATATATATATATATATATATATATATAGGAATCCAAAAATGTCAAAATATACCTAGTGTTCTATTTAAAAATTCAAAACTAAAGCCATTTCCGGTCAAACCGAAAATGACTGGATATGAAAAATATGCGTAAATTTTTCACTTATCATACCATTTACCTATATCAAGTCCCATTTTGATATGTCTAATGCTCTAAGAGTTATTGATTGTTTAATAAATTTGTTGACACCCGGATTGGATTTTATCGGCTTATTCTTAAGCCACAAGCAAGCAAAAACACTAGCAATAAGAAATGAATTTTGAGGGATTGTTACTCGAAAACCATTGACACTGCATTAAATTTCCTAATTGATAGTTGAATCACCCTTTACATTTATTGTACCTTTTATTTTTAAGGCTTCAGTAGCGTCAATTGAAACAATTTTCGCATGAGAGCTTGTACTAAGAACAAATTCCATGAAAAGTTGATTTTCGAGTTTGGGCATATCGTCCACAGAAGACTGCTTCACCAGTCGCTTCTCTAAACGCTGAAGTACGCATCACAGGGCGCCCAACCAAGTCTTTTGGGCATTGAGAATCTAAAAAGCAACGTTATTAAAGTTTATTACATACAAAAAGGCATTGGAGGGGGAAACCCACTAGAAAAACTGTCACAAAACCCTTCTAGTCTATTTACCAATCAACATCTTAACCGAAACTATCGCTTTTCACAGCCTACTAACTAAAAATTATTTTTAAAGGAATAATGATGGCCTTCTTGGTTAACTTTAAAGGTTATCCATGACCGCCGTTATAAAAATTAAGACCATTTTGTGATATATTAAGAACATACAGTTTTAGTTATTTATAAATAAATTTATCAATAATGTATGTATTGTAACAATCTTTGTCGCCTACGGCCTCGCGCCTGGGGTGAGCCTCGTGGCAAGGTAAAGGTATGGAATGAAATATAGGAAAAATATCGAAATGAAGGATGCGGACGGTCTGGGAGGCCCAAAATTTGTAAATCAGGGGCCCTGCAAAACTGTAGAACATGGTGGAAGAAAAGAAAAAGAGGGGAAGGACCTGCTCCTCAAAATTTTTCCACGGAATAAAAGGGCCTCGCGGATAACCTCGCCTACGCCTAAAGGGCCTCGCAAGAAAGATGAGGACACTGTGTTTTGTTTGCCAACAATTTTTCGTCATGAAAGGGGCCTTGCGGACACGACTAACTTGTGAGATACAGGATGACAAAGTTTAAAAGAAAATAAGGTTTTTTAACCCTCTGTCTCTTAAAAGTTAGGACTTTCTAAACGTAGGTTTAATAAAACTTGTCTTTTAAAAAATCACCTAAGGATTCACACTTTTTAAATATTAGCATCTTATTCTGAAACACCATGTATAGCTTTGCCCTCAACTTTTGCCACATAGAGTAGTAAAAGCAGTAATTGCCAATGCACCAGTAATTGGCAAATCATCAAATATAAAAATTAAAACAAAAATTTAAACCATTTATGCCACACTTTCTTAGGCTCAGGTATTACCACAAAATAACTAGTTGCGTTAGCCAGTATCTTTATTTGGTATTACCATACAATAAGGAAATTATAAGAGTTATCCATGGAATAGCCGATTTAAGGACAGGTCATGCGAAAACTCCCAATATAATTTTATTCGTTTCTCGTTGAAATACCGCCAGTTAGTCATTTCAGTAAACTTACGTGTCTCCCCACCGCTAATGTTACACGAGGCGAGACTTCGACCGACGCATTTAAAGTGTAAACTGGAAAAATGACAAGCCTGCCGCAAAAGCGGTACGAAAATTTTAGCATGCCATGGTTTCTCTTATCCGTAGGTATGTTACTTTATGGTATTACTTAGCTAGTATCTTCTTTGGTATTACTTATCCCCCTATAATAAATGAAAATTTCAGTAGGGTGCACTTGTCTTAAAATTTTAAATAACTCGACGCGAAAAAGAAATACCTAAAACAACAAAAGAATAACTCCTACTGACTAAGTAGGTCGGTTGAGTTACTAGACACCCTGTATGTATGTAGGTAATTTGATTGAAATTGATGAAAACTTTGATGTTTATTGGTGCCTTAACGGTAAGGTTTATCGACTTTAATAAAGAGTACCTTATTTTTAAAGTTTTTGATTGTCTAAAAATGGCGCTCCCAGCTTTGCGATATCTGTTTATAAAAATGTTATGACGTAAATAAATTTTAAGTTTTTAGGTAAAGTGCCCTCTAACGGTATTTAAAAAAGTACTTTTGTCTTAAAATTTTCGAATCTGCAAAGCCCGATTTGTGTGCCAAATATAAACTGGATTGGTTAAAAAATAAATGCAATATGGCGAAGAAACCAAAAAAATTGAACTTTGACGGCTTGTAACTCGAAAACAAATGACATTTTGAAAAACAAATTATATGAAGCTCTACCCTTATTTTGTCAAGTAAAATCACCCCTTAAGTTTAGTGATCGATTTTTGAATCACCCTGTATATTTATTATTATAATGAATATTTATTAAATTGTATTCTTAGGTACTAAACCGTTTCTTTTACTTTTTTTTCAACACTCTTGTTTTATAAACAAAGTTGTAATTTATGCATGAATGCATAACATGGCGATTACTGGTGTCACTCACTACCCTATACTTTTTTATAAAACATTGGGCGCATTCAGGAGTACTCAGCCGCCTAACCGCTGGGTAGGCAAAGTGACAAAATTGTCAAAATAAAGCCATTCTATAGGTTTAATTTGACAATTTTGACAATCGCTTACCCAGCGGTTAAGCGGCTGTGGGTACTCTCTCTGAATACGCCCATTGGGTATCTCTCTCTCTCTCTATTTTTTTTTCTTGGTTTTGGTCCCTTCAGGTCCAATCCACCACTCTCTCCCTTCCGGACTATGCTTTCCAGGGCTTCGTCGGCAGAAAATCTGGATAATCGAGCTCGTAGCTCCCAGAAATTCCAGAAAGAAAACAAACAATTCAACAATCGATGCAATGCATAAATTGTCGGCTGTCCAACCAAGATCTGCTACTGATGTTACGTATAACCTTCACTTTCACTACTGACAGTTCCCATGGCACGCCCATCTATTGATCGCCATTTGAGAAATACCTCGTGTTCACCACCAAACAGGATACCATCAGCTTATAGGAATCTTCGCTCACAGCGCTTAGATTCAGAAGAAAGATGCCGTCAATTTAGCGTGAATATTTCCTTGATCCCCGAAGGTAAAAAACGTTCGTACGACACCTCTAGCCGCCACTCCGGGAAGAACTTTGTAGTCCTCTACGCACGTCCGCACTGTCCGGAGGTCAAACAAAAGAGTCCCGCCCATTGGGTAAAAAATAAAAAATAATACTTAATTGCTACATACAGGGTGGCTCAAAAAAATTATTTTGTTTTTTAATTTGGGCAAGATATTGCAGGTGGCGACTTCTAGAGTTTTTTTTCTTTTTTTTTTTATCTTTGGACAAACCACGAAGGCCAAAATCCTAAATACTAACGTACCGTGGGTGTCTTAAGCGAGGTAAAAGGGAGTTTGTTAATACGGGACTTAAATACTTGAAGATTTGGGGGAGAAGGAAAGACCTCCGCGAGCAGCAGGTTTCACATTCTAGAAACTCTAGGGATAAAAGAACGAACAAAGTGGGAAGTTCGGGGCCTGTCCAGTTGCACCGTATAGGGATGCATACGCGCAGCATCACGAGTTTCTCTGTTGGAAACAGTGAGTGGAGGAACTATAAATATTATATATCAAATTCTAATTTTTCACCTTCGAAACCTTCTCAAGCCGAATATTGTAATAATTGATCTTATATTACTAAAATAATTTAAAAACCTAACACCAGAATAAATTTTTGTCACTCTGTAACCCCGAAATCATCTTTGGAAGTTAAATTTGATCGTCATATTTTAGCGTCAGAAATTTGTGGTTCCGCACCTTTAGAAACACCCTGTATAAAAAAAACTACAAAAACAATAACCGTTATCTTGTAATACCTGTTATTTTAGGATTTAAAAATCTTTAAATTACCTGGTACTTTCGTAAAATATTGTGAACTTTTATATTCTTTATGACAAAACTTTTCTGTACCACTTATTTCATCGCTTCGTATTAAATCCTTTTCATCTCTCTTTATACTATTCTGAAGCTGCATGGATATATTTAGAAATGACCTTAAAAATAAACTCAGAACTAAAGCGTCGCGGTACTGACCCATTCCTCTAGGGGTACAAAATTTAAGGGCAGTTCTGCGAGAAGTAGTGGATACGATTTTTCCATAAGGTCTCTAGTCCAACGATGACCTAAAATTAAAAATATCTATCGAAATAAACAAATAATCTATAAATATTTTAAAACAAATAGACCTTAAATACAGTGTGTCCAAAAAGTTTGGAAATGCTCAAATATTTCAGAGAGTTTTTAGAGAATTATTGCAAGTTGCCTTATTACGACCGGGTACTATTTATACCGGCCTTCATTAAATAGTGCCTATACTCATAATTTAGAGTTATTGCACATCATGTTGACAGTATTATTTATCATAAAAAAATAGGAAGTTTTTGTTTAAAAGTCATAAAATGCGGTTAACAGTTGGTACCGTCCGCGCGTTTAGTAAAGAGGTCACCGACGTCACCATTATCTACTGTGTATCTCTCTTTAAATCGCGGTTTCGTGGGTTTTGTATCAGTACCTAGGAAGAAGGCATTTCAAAGTTTTGATTAAAAAAATAAATATCATTTTAAATACGGGATGTGCAAATAGGAGATTTCGCGTAGCTAATGACGACGTCCGTGGCTTCTTTACTAAACGCGCAGACCCTAGTTTTTTATTATAGGTACTGTTACAGAAAAAACTTTTAAAAATCATGATTTTAAGTATTTTAACCTCTAAAAATTTTACGATTATGTAACCAACAGCTGTTTGGTTACACAAAAAGTTCCGAAGTTAAATTAAGACAAAAATAAGCCACGATCTAAAACCGGCATAAATAACTATCCTTATTAAGGGAATCCTTATACCACCACGCATCTGCACAAGCTCAGATGTCAAAATAAGGCAGGTATAATTGGTGCCTGGCCATATTTCACTGTGTAATAGTTCTCTATTAACATAGCAGGAATCCAATAATAAATTAAATAAATAATAGTTTAAATAAACTAAAAAACACGCTTTTATATGCAACCGAACTAAAATTTAGAAAAAAAATTTCATTACAAAGAGTTTGTATTACAGTAATAAAAGGTCAAACAATGAATCATAATTATATACCTCAAAATAGAATTATAATAAAATTTAAGATAATAACAGATTAATTCACTTCAGAGTAAAAAGCGTGGGGTGCATTTTACTATTTTTTTCATAACTTTTCCCTCATAGATATTTACAAATAAATAATTATAACATTTAATATATCAAGCACCCCACGCTTTTATTCTGAAGTGAATTATTCTGTTATGATCTTAAATTTTATTATAATTCTATTTTGAGGTATATAATTATAATTCATTGTTTGGCCTTTTATTACTGTAATACAAACTCTTTGTAATGAAAAATTATTTTCTAACTTTTATTTCTACTACTATTTATTTTTCATTTTTTAGTTCAGTTCAGTTAGTTTTCTGCGGACATGTGATATTGAAATGTTTCACAAACTATTTCGTAATCTAATCCTTTCATTTAAAGCTTCACTGTTGCATGGGGTTTCAGAACGCAACTACTCCGAACAAGTTTCTGTCAGCCTTATGCTGAGAGTACGTCCGAAACTGCACGCATGCGCAGATCGCGCACTAGCTCTTTCTCTGTTACTCTCCTACAGAAAATCTATAAAGGAATTTATTTATCCTGGCGATCCTAATCAGGATAACGGTATACTGTTAGCAGATTATTGCATTGTCATGGGTCCTTGATACGTGTGCAAAGTTTCAAAGAAATCGAATCGCTGGAAGTTGGTGAAAATTAGGCTTAAAGATTCCGTTACATACATACATACATACAACCCAAGCTAATAAAATCGTGTTAAAAATAGGTATTTTATTTATATTTAAAAACTTTGAATTCAGAGTGTGGTTTAACCAGGGAGTACCAAATTTCGTCCTGTTTGGTTTAAAATTCTCCGAGCGTTTCCAAACTTTTTGGACCCACTGTATAATACCTTTTAATATTTTTGTGGTATTTGGTGCTTCTACTGGCGTCTCAGCAACTCCACCAATTCCAAAATAAATAGACGAAATAATGTCTGAGTTATTTTCAAATTCAACTTTCAGTGAAAAGCTAACGATATTTTCATCCGAATCTCGTCTCCTTGATTGAGTGTAAGTCTAAAAATATTTTTTAAGTTAGTAAATAGAAGCGGATAATTGCTTTTTTCACACAATGACATAAAACGCACGCCTTGATCCTTTAAGAAAACGAATAATATCACACGCGTGTTGAAATCTACTTTTCAACACTAGAGTTGAAATAGTATATTACATCACAAGTGCGGAAAATGACTAATTTCACACGTGTGGGAATATTGTAGCACGAGGCGTTAGCCGAGTGTGACAAACCCACGAGTGTAAGAAAGTCATTTTCACACGAGTACTGTACACTATTTTTCCTACGACCACAAATTATTCACCAAAAAAAAATTAAAGTTTGTCTTTACAGAAAAAATAAAAACAATTGAGAACTTTGCAACACTAGGGTGATTTTTACTTTGTAACACTAGTGTGATATGTACTTTTCCTCACTGCTATATTATATTGTTTTTACAATATTTTTACATCAAAAATCACCTACCTAGAAGCATTACATAACTTTTATCATTTTTGAATTTAAAAAGGCCCTCACTTAATAAAAATTGTATGGTTTTGTTAGGTAATAACGGTAATAGTTTAATACGGTTTTCTGCTATTTTTTTTAATTATTGTAACTTACATATTTTAGACACTCTTCTAAATAAAACGTAAGTGACGCACATACAAAATATTCCGTTTTTAAAAAATATTATTAAACAAACTTACGGGACCGGGGAGTGAAAAGGGGTGCTGGGTGGGGTAAAATTGGTAAAAGAAGTTAATGAAACTGAACATCACATGTAAAATTAAGTAAAAATTACATTTTTTTCTCACATTTTTGAGAAAAAATATAAAAAATATGAAAATTGTAAATGCATAACCTAAAGTCCTAAAAGTAAGAAAAAAACGACTACTAAACGTCCGTTATACCATGCAAAATATGGAAAGCATTTGGCAACGTCGGAAGGATCTGATTCTATTTATGAATGGATAAAAGAAAGTGGATTCATAAAGTGTGTATTAGCCTCAGGTTTAATTAAGGGATTAAAAAAAAAAGATTTAACTAGTTGTTTGAGTACACGAAGACAGAGAAAAAGGAATTTGATCTATAGGAGTTTTTCTCTGGCGCTTTAGGTCGAACGGTCAAGCGCCAAGGCTGCCTCTATAAAGTGCGTGCTCAAAGGTAAGAGGGAGATTTTTAATTTGATCTACTTACCTGACAACACTGTGCCACTGAGCGAGTAGTCGGTAAAAGTTGTTTTTGTGGTTATGTCTATTTTTGTTTATGTTTTAATTTTTTGGAAATTTTATTATTACTCTTTTTAATATTAGAAGAAAGCTTATACTGTGTAGTAACTTAACGTTAATAAGATGATTTTCGCTAATTTGGGTTCTACTGTTTAAGGTAAGTAAAACGTTTTTTTTACTGTCACTACAATAAATATGTCACTTGCAAAACCAATAGCAGTTTTTAGAATGACATCATAATATATATCACACGAGTGTTGTAAAGTACTTTGCAACACTAGTGCTGTAAAGTACTTTGCAACACTAGTGTGATATAATGCATTTTCTATGCATGAACCCAGTGTGCTATTTGCTATTTTCACAAGTGGTCGTAGGAAAAGTAATTTTCAACACTAGTGTTGAGAAGTACATATGACAGATGCAAATATTTCGTTAAAAAGATATTTACTGTATATTTTAAAATACTCAAATCTTAACTTACCAGTGCTAACACACATAATCTTTTTTAAATTATATTCATTCTAATATTATGTTTAAGGGTTTATTAGTTTACAGCTTAGACTATTTACATTTTTATAGACATATTATTTTATAGCAATTTTTTAATAATAATAGGCAACCCATTAAACAGTGGAAGTGTTTAAAGCTCCGAATGCCAAGTACGGATACCCATTTTTTTAACCTAACCACAAAATGCCAGGCGGTTTTTTGCCCAAATAATGCAAACCTTGTTGAAAAAGGCTCAAATCTAGCAAGACAAAAATGGAATTGCCATTAAACCAGGGTTGAAATTTAATTTAATCCATTCGATACTGTAAGATCTACTTATTATTCATCAATGTATATTTATTTAGTGTTTTGTTTAGTGATGTGGTTTTACGCAATTTGAAAAATAACAGTGCATGCACTTTTGTAAAGTAACTAAAATAAAATTTTAAAATACACCTATATAACATTTTTTGCCGGCGTTGTACATTTAATTTACTGGCATTGCCAACACTCTTTAATGGCAAGGCATTGGCAAAAAGGTATCAAAATGACGCGAAAGTGGGCAATTGGCCGTTATTAGGCCACGTGTTGCAGATAATGTGATGGCATCCGTCATTAATAAGTTATGATAAAAAAATACATTTAGGATGATGGCATCCATCATTAATAAGTTATTGGCAAAAAGATAACAAAAATACACGAAAGTGGGCAAATGCAGATACTCCCAAGCAGCAAGCTTACCTCGGCTGACGTCTTATTGACGAAAATTGTCGCATATACTTTTTTTAAAAGCTAAAATGATGCGATATTTTATTTGAAAATTAAAATAGGAAAAAGCTCCTTACCCAAGCAACACAGAATCCTCTAATAAACGTTTAATTACGTATATACCAGTAGTATATTTTTAGTTTATTTCTAACCTTTAATATAGGTTAAAAATGTCCGCCTAATATAGGTGTATTAATATTGCAGTACTATCCAAATTTTAGACGTTGAAAGTATACGTTTATTTATAATATAAAATGATGAATTAAAAAGCGGTTTCTAATAAACCCTATAAATTGGTATATAATATACAAAACTGTAACGTTTACTAAACACGTTAAAAAGTCTTAAATTTTATACGTTTATATTTAGAATAAATTTTACGTTAAAAAAGCCATATGAAATAAATCAAATATTGACGTATACGAAAAACGTTTATTTTGTATGTATAATATAGGTATATGTAATAGGTAATACATTCGTTTAGGCTTACTAAATCAAAAAAAAATAAAAATAAATAAAATAACAAATTCTCAAATCAAAAGGACGCAACTGGTAACACTTAACACTGCACTCTAATAAATAAAAGTAATAAAAAACACAACAAAAACAGTACAGAACATAAAAAAACAGTTGAAACTTTAAAAAATTCTAGAATCAAACATAATAATAGAGTCTTCCACGTTTTGGCATTACGGTATCGCTGTTTGGACAGTTTAAGCCAATCTTGGCATGCCTGTCCGATAGCTTTGTCTGTGAGTTCTCCGACAAATGCAACTCCCTGCACCTGGTCCTTACCTTGAAATGAAATTTTGACCGCTTCTGTAAAAAAAAAAGAAAACTCAAAGTCACTAAAAAGTACAGGTGATCTTAGTGTTTTTTGCATAATAAATTAATTGTTAGGGTGGATTAAAGATACGCCCAAACCAACGCGGGATGCGGGAACGGGACGGGGGCGAAACGGATGCAGAACCTATTTCTACAGCGGGATATGAATATATTTACAACAACGCGTTGTAAATACATACATATATCCCGCTGTAGAAATAGGTCCCGCATCATAAAAAAATACTCCTATATCCATGAGGAATATTTTGTGTCCGTCCCGCTCCCGTCCCATTCCCGCATCTCGCGTTGGTTTGGGTGAACCTTTAGCAAGTGCGGTTTAGTAAAATGTATTTGAAATTACCATTCAGTGCTTTGCATGTCAATGTCTCCTTAAACGAATGCTTCCTAGGTTGGCCTAATTAGTGGTGATTCAATGGGGAACTTTCCTCAATTTTTTTTCTGAATATGATAGAGGATAAAAAATAAATGAACACGTGTTTTATTATTTGTTTAATTTTAAGGTCTTTATTTTAATTGATTGGTTTTGTTTGTAATATTTTTAGGTCTGATGATGCTCTTAGGAGCGAAACACATGTCACCATTTAACGGTTAATTAGTAAAAAAGTGTTAAGACCGAGACTTTTTGTTGTTTTCTTTTGATATGTTATAACAGGTCCCTTTGAGAATATGGACGACTTCTTTCAACCCAAACATTTCTAAGCAAATTTAAAATAATACTAAAATAGTACACAATATACATAAATTAAAGCGTATATATTGGACGTTTATAAATGGTGTATTAAAAACGTATAATAGACCATTAAATAACCAAGATATATTTCAATAATTTTTATTTTAGTGTACTAAAAATTAAAACAAAACAGAGGTGTAAGGTGTGACATTCACCTAATCCAAGTGTTTGAGCCATAATCATTCCTTATAAATAAGGTATAATAGGGGTTGAGAGATCAAAACGAAAATTTCCGTAACAGGTTCAGCGGCCATTTTTGCCGACTTCATCAAATAAAACATCAACAATTTTTATCTAATATTATATGTAATATGTATAACTATGGAATTGATATGGGCGCAATTAAAATAAAGGTAAAAAGTAGGTACTTACTTTATTAGCAATCGGAAAAACAATGCACTGCACAATATTTTTCGCTTTCGGCGGCCATTGAATCTCATAAGTCACTTCGAACTTGGTTAGTTACAAAGCCGAGGAGAAAAGCGACTGCCGCGCATCACGTGTCGTTATTGTAAGGCTGTTATTGGCTGTATGGCTGTTATTGGAATAATGCCGAACGGATGAGTAAATTTTGTAGATTATTGGTACGTTTACTTTTAGGGAATTTTAGACAATATTATTTATATACAGCACAACGTCAAATATTTGCAAATATTAACATCAAATTAAAATTATAAAAATATTATTACTAAACCAATAATATTGTCATAGGAGAATGATAATAATGATTTTAAAGCAATAATAGTTAGTTTTATAATAAAAAATAATCTATAATAGACGTCGATTATGCGTTAGTTTCACACGTTGAAATTTCAGTAAATAGTAAGAAAAAAAACGTTTTTAAAATACTCGAAAATAAGAGTGTTTCATGAGATTATCATTAATAGTTCCAAACTATAAACATATTTTTTGTGCATTTTTAAAACACGCACATAAATGAAACCATAATATAAAGTAAAATATTTTTTAAAATTTTATGATATTAAAAGATGATATGACATACGTTGAATATACGATTAAAATATGCACGTGTTTAAAAAATGTTTAATAGAGGTGTAATAAATATACCAAAACCAAAAATACACGACAATATCGTTTAATAAACGTTTATTAAACGAAAAGGCAAATTCTTGTGTTGCTTGGGTACTGCATGCAATTTCCTTGCAATGCAAAGCACCATATCTCGGAACACTGTCCAACTTGGAGATGCAGATTTTTACACTAGCCGAAGATATTTCTTTCAAAGCTAAGTGAGATCACCTACCGCAGACCGCTCTCGAATTATTTTTGTCTAATGGGTACGGTTTAGACGATAAAAAGCGAAGATATTGCAGAAACGTAGTAGTTTATTGTCCGTTACGCCATCTATCGGTATGTCAAAAAAACTATTAACTATATATAATATTTTTTATTAACACGTCTTTAAAACTTTTAATTAAGTTTTAAACAAAATGTTTACAGCTCCTAACAGTCTACTTGAATATCTTGCCTTCTCGACTAGCCATCACCAATTAATCACACAACAGACACTTATTAGGTAATGAATACATTTAATTATGTCTATTAAAAAACTCTTTTCTTTAAAAAAAGAAACTAAAAAGCTAGAAAACCACGTAGAAAACAAATGCACAAAGCGGTCACCTTCGGTCGAATTTAACGTAGCTAATTTTACCATCATTTTATTTTTATTCGCTCCAAAATACATAATAAACATTTTGTTTGACCTAATTTTTATTTGCATGATGTTTAACAATAAAATGTTATGAAAAGGCCATTTCCTTTAAATTATGTAAAAAAACATAAAATAATGTTGTTTAGTTGCCATTATAAATAAAACAGATCAAAAAAATTGCTTTAATGTTAGTTAAATACCAATGTTAATAATATGGTTTAAAAAGTATAAATATGCGTTGAAGGTTTGTCTTCAAAAATCCAATATTTATTTGCCTGCAACAAAAACGCGTGCTTTATTTAATCAGGATTGGTATGCTGCCATTTTTGTATTCTTGCCGGCAATTCGCCTGCATGTAAAATTTATTGGCAATTATTTGTTTATTTAGGGTTGACTTTTTAATGCGTATAAGATGTTGGCATAATATTGCCACCAATTGCCAATGCTTTACCATCAATGCCAATATGAAAAATGTACATTGCCGGCAAATAGTGTTTGCTGGGCATGCTTTTACAAATAATTAAATTTCTTTATTTGGTTTTAATGGCACTGACATTAATTTGCATTTAATTTTTAATCAAATTATCTTGTCTGTGTTGAAATTAATAATATAAAAAACTAACTTTGGATTTTTGGTATATAAATATTTTGTGGTCGTAGAAAAAATATTGTACATGACTCGTGCCAAAAGTAATTTTCATATATTAAATATATCACTCTCGACACTTGTTATGTAATATACTATTTTACCATGGTAAGCAAGGCCGTACCAAGCATTCTCATTTTTTTTAAATAAAAAAATAAGACATGGCCCATAACATATTTAGGGTGTTTCAGAACTATAGAATCAAACTTCAAGGTGTGATTCCTTATGTTATTTTATGAAAAAAACTATCATGAACATATATCCGGAGTGTCTTCCTTACTGAGATACAGGGCGTTAAAATCAAAGAAAAAAATCAGTTTTTTCAAAATATTTTTAACATGCTTGGACCGATTTGGAAAAAATTTGGTACATTTATTAAATTGGATTTGACAAGTGAAGTTTAACCAATTGTTTAAATGCCAATTTGAAATTTCCAAATTGGTTATAAATGCACACTAAGTAGTACAAAGCGCTAATGCCATATTTTTCTATAAGATTGTATGTATAGACAAGTTCGTATTAATGTCATTACTTATCATCTGGTTTTTATTCATCTGAGATCATTTCATTTTAATATGGTTTTCCTGACTTTTTCTTAATTATCAAGTATTATATTGGGTAAAATACCAAATTCTAAATATTTATTTTTTTGTTCCATTACCTGAAAATACTGATTCTTGTTTGAAAATGGCAAATGAATGGCAACTAGAATCGCCTTATTCCCCAGCTTATTCTGATGATGTCCAAGAGTAAATTCCGTATCTAGGGGAATCATTTCCACGCCCTTCTCTTTATGATGAGCCTCAAGCTGTACTCTGCCAGCTGTTAGAATTGGAATAAAATCAGCTGTTGGACTACCAGCTAAAATATTTCCTAAAATAAAAGAAACACATGATTTCTATTAACTTATACGAAATTAAAATTTCCGTTTAAGGACAGTTAAATGAAGACACTCTGCAACTTTTCTTTAATTTTTATGCGATAACAACTTCTGTACAAATTTAAATTTTTATCGTTATATAATTAAAACACAGCAAACTTTTTTCTTGTAAATAAACAAGTTTTCATATTTAAAAGTAATTTTGTTTTTAAACATTTTTCCTTAATAATAATTTTCGATATTTTTAAAACAAGGGGTACTTTTCTCTTTAAAAAAATCACATTTTTTAAGATACCTCCTATACATATATAACCTTCATTTAGATCCGCAGTGGCAAGAAGCATTTTTCGGATTTTTACGACCTCGCGCAGTGGGTGGACGAACATGCGCACTTAAAAGCCGTGGCAAAATACAAACACCGGCACCCCGTACCCTTCGTCCGCGGTCTGACCGTAACGCTGATTAGCTACCGTACTTCGAACAGAAAACCAGGACGCCGTCAACAAATTCTTTTCTATAATGCGGATAGTTTGTTTGGAGCAGGGTGCGTTTAGCCTCAACTGGCTTGCGTACAAACCGGTTTTTCGCCCATGAAATGTAACTTTTGTTTCGCGCAGGTTATAATATTAGCAATCCATCGAGATCAGTGTAAATAACTCTTAAAGAAGTGACTTAATCGAAAATTCGTAAAAAAACTTTTTGTAGAGCAATAAATTTCCTATCTGAATGTGCGATAAGTAGATTTTTTCATCTATTTTTGTCTGAGAAAAAAAAAAGAAAAAACTCTAAAAATTCCATATATTTAAATCGAAAAAGCAGTGCAATATCGGCACGGTTTAAATCAGGGATTAAGAGAATTTATACATTGAATATTTTTTTAGGGTATAAACTAAAAGTTTAGGGGGCGATCGCAGCAGTGTACATGTTTAAAAATGTTCTTACCTCCCATTGTCCCAAGACTTCGAGTCTGCTTTGTACCAATCCACTGATGTAACTCAAGAATGGTAGTAAAAAGTCTGGTTTTTCTTCTGGATATTTTTCGATAATTTGCATTAAAAAAGCGTCTATCTCCTCAATACTTGCAGCTGCTCCAATTTTCACACCATCGATTGTTTCGGACATTCGGGTCAATTCAGGCACTCCTCTGGTATGAACCAAGATAGGAAATGATTTACACAAGAATTTAATTTCAAAAATTGTGATGGTATTGCCTGCTACAAGTTTTGCTTCCGGATTGAAAAAATGTATGGTTAGGAGTTGATCTAGAGTTGATGGTCTTAACCAGGTAGTCGAGGGCCCTTAAAACAGAATGTAAGCCACCGTACAAACAAAAGTATAAGTAACACACGCCGCTTAAATAAATTCCTTCAGTCTGCAGCAGGGACGAGATGCAAGGGACATCCGTTGTCAGATATCTTTGGACGTGTTCGCGTTTATAGCGAAGTGACTTAGCTTATAAATTGTTTGTACGTTGGTAAAACGTAGATAACCGTATGTAGCAATGTTATAATAAAAAAAGGGTACATCCATCCAACAATGCCTAATTGTAGTACCAGATAGTGCCTAATGGTACTCTACGTCCTAGGATTATGCAAAGTATGATGTTTCGAAAATTCTTCCTTTTGCATTAAGAATTTAAAGTAGTATTTTACCGATTTCTAAGAAACATCTTTAACCACTGAGTTGAATTTTTGTGAGTTCAGAGAAAGTTACGCCAACTTTCCTTATAAAATATTGAGATGATTAAAGACACTATGTTTATACAGGGTGATTCAAAAATCGATCACGAAACTTAAGGGGGTGATTCTACTTGACAAAATAAGAGTAGAGCTTCATATAATTTTTTTTCAAAATGTTATTCGTTTTCGAGTTACAAGCCGACAAAGTTCAATTTTTATTTTGTTTTTTCGCCATATTGCATTTATTTTTAATCAATCCAGTTGATAATTGGCACACAAATCGAGCTTTGTAGATTTTAAAATTTTAAGATAAAAGTTTTTTTTAAATACCGCCAGAGGGCACTTTACCTAAAACTTAAAATTTATTTACATCATAATTTTTATTTTGACAGATATCGCAAAGCTGGGAGCGTCATTCTATAGACAATCAAACTTAAAAAATAAGGTACTCCTTATTACAGTCGATAAACCTTACCGTTTAGGCACCAATAGACATTAAAGTTTTAATCAATTTCAATCAAATTACCTACATACATAAAGTTTTTGAACTACGGTGTGTTAAATACATAATTAAAAAAAAAAAAAAAAAATTAACATCCCGTAGATCAAAAACTAAGACGTTTAGGACATATGTTTATATAAAGTTTTTTTCTTATTTTTTGTTGTAGAATCGTTTGGTTAAGTTTGTCGGTTGAGTTACTGGGCACCCTCTATGTATGAAGGTATTTGATAGAAATTGATGAAAACTTTGATGTCCATTGGTGCCTAAACGGTGAGGTTTATCGACTTTAATACAAAGTACCTTATTTTTTAGGTTTTTGATTGTCTATAAAATGGCGCCCCCACCTTTGCGATAGCTGTCAGAATAAAAAAGTTATGATGTAAATAAATTTTAAGGTTTGGGTAAAGTACCCTCTGGCGGTATTTTAAAAAAGTAGTTTTATCCTAAAATTTTAGAATCTGCAAAGCTCGATTTGTGTGCCAAATATCAACTGGATTGGTTAAAACATAAATGCAATATGGCGAAAAACCAAAATAAAAATTGAACTTTGACGGCTTGTAACTCGAAAATGAATGACATTTTGAAAAAAAACTTATATTAGGCTCTACCCTTATTTTGTCAAGTAGAATCACCCCCTTAAGTTTCGTGATCGATTTTTGAATCACCCTGTATGTATTTTTTGTGACTTATATCTTTTTTATCTCGTAAGATAGAAAAATATAATTTGATATACCTACTTATATTTTACATGAATCTGCATTGATTGATCTATTTACTTGTTTTCTATCACTTTTGGTTTTACAGAAAATTACTGCTACTTTCAAATTTTAAATGGCACAACCGGTTTATTTTATATGGATATTATGTCATTTTTTGATACTAGGTACTGCAGTCAAAAATATATTTTGTAAAAAACAATCTAGAATATACGTAAATTGTTGATTTAAAGTCAAGTAGCCATGAAAAAATTAAATTAATCGTCTTTTGTTTTGTACGACTTCTCCGGGTTAGGTAAAAGTTTGCAAACTTTCTATTTATAGTCATAACTGCTTTATTTTTTTCCTACGACTACATGTGAAAATAGTAAATAGCACACTGTTTTCATGCATAGAAAATGCCTTATATCACACTAGTGTTGTAAAGTACTTTACAACACTAGTGTTGCAAAGTATAATATAAAGCTGTCATCGCTGTCATTGTTATTTAAAATAAATTTGGAGTTATCAGGCTGTTAATGGGATTTACATTGAAAAAGCCTTGCAATATTTTTTTAATGAGGACTTTTTAAATTCTTAAATGATAAAAAGCGACTAGGTAGGTGATTTTTGATATAAAAATATTGTTAAACAGTATAATATATCGCAGTAAGGAAAAGTATATATCACCCTAGTGATGCAAAGTTTTCAATTGTTTTCTTATTTTTTCCGTGAAGACAAACAACTTTTATTGTTTTTTTGGTGAATAACTTGTGGTCGTAGGAAAAATAGTGTACAGTACTCGTGTGAAAATGACTTTCTACACTCGTGGGTTTGTCGCACTCGGCTGACGCCTCGTTCAACAATATTCCCACTCGTGTGAAATAAGTCATTTTCCACCCTTGTAATGTAATATACTATTAATGGAGCTCGTTAGAATATCCTAAAGGAGTATTTCATTTCAAACACTTTAGTACAACATAGGCGGTACTTTTCCAAAATGCATGTTCGCAATCGTGACAGAATTACTTTTGTTTCTTTCACAATTTCGAAAAGGGTGCGTCAGTCTCTTGTAGACTAAACACAATTTTAATGAACGTTCAATAGGGTGGTTAAATGTTATTTTTAGCTGTCAAGTAGTGTTATTTCAATGAAAGTCGATTAATAATTAACTAATTTAATAATTAAATAATCAACCAATATATATAAGCTCTTAAATTTAGATCTAATCATTCATTTTCTGCACACATACTTTTCCCTGATTTCACTATGCTAAGACAAGTAATAGAATTTTAATTTTAATGTCAATTTTTTCACTTTAATTTATTTCACTCTTTGTAGTTCCTTGAGACCAAATGATAGTTTATTCAAGAAAAATTGAAGAATTGAAGTAACTTCTTCACATCATTCGTACACAAAATATAAATTGCTTACTTACAGGTGGTTACAGCTTGCAGTCTGTTTTGAGAGAATTTTTACTTTTTATTTGTTTACTTTACCATCAAAACTTCAGTAAATCCTTCGCCTTCCTACTTCTTTATTTTCAAAAAGAGGTGTCGTGTTGTGTAAAATAAATCACACACAATAGGGAAATATAAATGCAACTTCGTATTTTTACACCTTTATCGAAGTCAGAGGAAAATTTGTGGAGTTTCACTAATTTTCAAGAGAGTACACCCATTTGTGTACGTATTTATTTAAAAAAGAGAAAAATGATGTGTCACTGGCGAGTGTACACAACGAAATCTAGAGCAAATCTTGAGAATAGAGAAAAAATTCTGTTTTTTTACAGAAACGAAAAGATATGTCGCACGCGTGCGATCATACCGAGATCAACAGATAATCAGAGATAATCTAATCTAAAACATATAAAAACAATTTTATTTGATCTAAAAAGCCACGCGCGTCTCAGCACACAGCACTCTCTGCAGACAGACGCGCCAAAAATGGTTCTAGACAATTCCAGAAAATAAACGTATAAAGAAAAGGACAGTTAAATTCCATCTTTACATGATAAAAAGAGACAGCTCCCACACAATATTTATTTATTAGATACTTCTACTTATGCAACCCATTATTCATAGAAATAGAAGAGAGAGACATATAATTAAAAAATGGACGGAGACAAAGACAATATGGATGACAGACGATTCTTAGAATTTGATATAAAGAGTTTTTGCACGAACAACCTTGTTACGAGAATAAAGTTTTCGTAACAATGCATTTAATAAAATCATAAAAAACACCCGGTATACCTTTAATTTTAAGAAACTCTTGATCGTACTTATTTGTTGTCCTTAATTCTTGTGGTAAATTTGGTTCTTGAGTAGGATTATATGCTACACAATCTTCTATATCTATGTTAAAAGTTTTTCCACGTTTTCTTGCTTTTCAGCGGCTAGAACATAATTAAACACCCTATTTTTATTTTGTAAAACAGCATCCTTATTAAATTACTTTGTTTTTTAATTGTATTGTTAAGATCTATGAAAATAAGTTTGTGAAAATGATATTCCTTAAAACTAAGAGTAAATATTTACTGATACCAGTTTCACCAGAACTGAAATTCACTACATTTCTGTAACTTACCGCACTGAGCTTTAAGAAGACAGACCCCATTGATACTCATACCAAACTCACATCTACATTGATTTGTGAAGGTTCTGTATGCGTCAAGTATTGGTCTGTATCCTGTACATCTACAGAAATTTCCTTGCAACGATTCAGTTAGGTTTTCCATAGTTAGATTTAGGTCTTGTCTCAGGCAAGTATACATGGACATCACAATACCTACAAAATTTAAACAACACATAAATATATATTTAAGTATGAGTATCGTCGCTTGAGACCGATCATTAACCACTCCTTTTTTCTTAAAGGTTCATCCGATTCCTTAAAGGTCCAGAAGGTAGTGGAGGCGGTTAAAGGGGAGGTGGTGGAGAGGCAGATGCAGGGAGGGGGTGGGAGAGGTGGTGTAGCAGGGGCAGATAAGTAGTGCCCGAGCCTCCTATGCTTAAAAAGCATTTTCAACACCCCCTGCCCCTGCCACAACACCTCTCTTACGCCTCATCTGCATCTGCACCTCCACCACCTCCCCTTTGCACCGCCACCACCTCCTCTGGCCTTTAAGGAATTGGACCAACCTTTAAGAAAAAAGGAGTGGTTAATGTTCGGTCTCAAGCGACGCTATATCTACTTATATACTATAATCCAGTTGCGCTGGAAGCGGTCTAACAAGCTGGTAATTTCTCGGCTATCAGGATATGGGGGCTCCTAGGGCAACCAAGAAGCTAATAAACTGGCCAAGGAGGATGCTGTAGGCCAATGATAGGTCCACAGCCCTACTGTGATATTTTCCCATGCCAAGTAAGGTCATCCATTAATTAGATCATGGATATGAAAGTGATCCCCAGACTTGTGGATAAGAACACCAGGTCAGCGAAAAGCGAAAAAATTCGTAGAGGCATACTCGCCGGAATTTACAAAAGTCCCTTCAAACTAAAACTGAAAAGCAGTAAGAATAATAGTGGGTCAACTAACAGATCATTACAGACTAAAAACCACCTGTTTTTTGTTAAAAGATGTCAGCATAGTTTAGAGATTTTCAGATATTTTTCCTCGATAAAAGTAAACCAATAAAAAGATAGGAAAAAGTAGGAAAGTAAGAACTTTTATAAATATACTACTAATGGTTGTATGCAATAAAAATAGATATTTTAAAATAAGTTTGACAAGTAGCTAATGGCCACCACCACCAGTTTTTGATTGGTTACCATCCACATCCCATCACTGATAGATCTGCCCCTCTTGCTGATTGGTGGATTTTTACTCCCCAAACAGGAGGAGGGAGGAGGTTATAACTAAATCAAATTCCTCTTAGGGCTCCCCTACCTTTCCTTTTATAGTACTTATTGGGAAATCAAATTAAGGAGCACAGTGTTGCACTCGGTCAAACCAGCTGGTAATAGCTGATATCTAGATTCAAATTGGCGAAGAATATTTACATAAATTACCTGATTAGTTATTAAATTTCACGAAAAATATAAGGCATCATTGTCTGACAACCTAAATAACACAAAGCAGGATAATAGTCAGTGTTTCGAGAAACTTTATATATAGCCATAAAGCGTAAGTTCTTTGTTATTTAGACTTGAACTGCAGATAAAGCAAAACTGACTTCGCACGTTTTGCTTCATTGCTGAATTTTTAACGAAATCTATGATGGCAACCACTTAAACGCTTAACGCTAGTTGTAGACTATTTTCTTATTTTTTTATTACATTCATCCCATAAATCATAAGAATTCTTTAAAAAATAGAATATTAACTGCAATAACAGAAAGCAAAACTTGATTATGAAAAGTAATTAGGTATGTTCTAAATTTGCAACTGCCAAGTCGCTAAATTTTAGTTTTCAATAGAGGAAGTAAACTAATAAAAAAATAGTTTATAAGCTCCGCCTTTCAATGGCTGGGTATCCAATTAGAAAGTTGGGGTGTTGATTGAGTGTAGGTATAGCCAATTATGTGAGGGGATTGACCAATCAGAGGGCTTGAGAGACGTATGTATAGGACTTAAGAGTGGGGGTAGTGGTGTGACTGGGCAACTCTACCTACTTCGACTTATTTCTAAAATAATTCTTTGAATGTATTACTTTTTTTTTACAGATAATGTAATACAATACCTGGTGTACAATATCCACATTGAATTCCATGGGCCTTTGCAATTCTTTCCTGTACAGGGTGTAACTGTGTTTTAGTAGAACCTATGCCCTCCACTGTTGTCACTGCAAGTCCATGGATTGAACATATCGGAGCTATACAGGAATTTATAGGAAAGTGACTACAAGTATTAAGGACATCATTTGAGAATTATAATCAATTAGAGTTAAGAATTTTAAACATTTTAAGCAGTTATTTATTCGAATACAACTTGATATTATTTTTACGGGTTTCAAAATAGTTATAAGTTGTATAATCCTAGTACTACAAAAAGAGATAAGGCCTATTTTAAACTTTAATAGAAAAAATAATGAGATTAAAAGGATACACTTCCTTCTGATTTTCTCTATCATACTTGGACACCATAACAGTGCAAGACCCACAGCCTCCTTCCTCGCATACCCTCTTGGTACCATAAAGTCGTACTAAAATTTTTGTAAGGAAAATTTTGACATAATATCTTATTCTCATTTTATTATGTAACAAATTTGTGGATAAAGCAGCGCATGATGATTGTGATATATGCGTAATTAACTGAAGCAACGCGCATTGATTTGATACGCTTGATAGGGCAAAAATATGCCACTTGGTCCAAAAGCCTAGGAAAGTTATTTACCATGATGGACGAGTTTTTAATTGAATATTGTCTAGGTATACAATACTGTATGATAAAAAGACAGGTTGTATCATGAAAAGTGTTTAAGGATACATTTGTTTCTTAGGTAAAACAACAAGGTCCAATCAGGATCGACAAACGCATCTTCTATCTAAAAATTAAATAAGTATAATATGTGTAAGTACCTAATATTTATGTTTTTTAATTTTGTTTAAGTATCTAAGAGGTTCCAGTATCTTATCTTATTAGTTACAAACATACGAGCCACAATAGGTAATTTTTTTGGCGAAGTAGGTGCTTAATTCTTTTGTGAACTTTTTAAAATTATTTATATATTAATGTCGGCCGCGATAAATAAAGACGCACCTTTAGGCGACCCCTTAACCTACAATGACATTGCACAATATACATGATTGACTGGGGCTTTGAATCCAAACGCTTAATTATATTGCACAGTAATACGAACAGTGCAGTATTTTCGTGTTCAGTTGAACGTTTGTTTTGATAGTATTGCGCAATAATGACCCTACACGATGCAATGAAAACATATAGTGCAATAAAAATAAAACTAGCTCAAACTTTCGTTTAATCATTGCGGAGTCTTAAATATTAGCCCTAGACGATCGATTTATTGCACAAAACATAATATTGTGCAGTTTAATTAATCGTCTATGGGGCGCCTTAATCATTATTAAATTTTTATGATCGCAATAGCTCTCAGTGGCGTATATAGACTATGAAACGAGAGAAAGACCAACTCTTTGATTATCAATTTAATTTAATAAAGGTCAAAACTAAATTAATTTTTAAAAATGAGGTATGGGCTGGGTCTTACTGGCTCCTCCTAGCATACGCCTCTGGTAGCTCTTACTTATGGGGTGGTATTTCGGATTTGGTACCACTTCTTTTACGACTGGTTATCTTATAAATAGAATACGTACCTTTTTTCCATTAATAAAAAACACCAACTTGTTAGAATATTCAAAGTGTGAACATGAACACATCTTTACATTACGAGAATCTAAAATTACAATTAAAGAACTGCATGGAAACATAGAACTGAGCTTTCTTATAATGTTTTTTGATTTTAATTATGTCATAAAATATTAATTACCTACATTTCTAATTAAACTAATAATTAACACTATTTTTTTAATGAAAAATTAAACGGAATTTAACTTTATACCCTTACAAAAGTTTAATAATCTTTTTGCTGTTGAGCGAGTTATTTGAATAAAACCCATAGGTATTGTTTAAAACGATTTGGCAGTCTAAAGTTAGAAACTGACATATCTTGTCACTGTCATATTTTGCCTAAAGCTTCTACTGTCGGTGATAAAACTCATTTCTTTTGGCTGTTATTTATACAGAGTAACTGAAAAGTAGTAGGGGAAACTGGCTTAAAATGGCATAGTCAGGTAAAATGAAACACTTCATAATTTTTGAATTTCCCGCCTTAGCAGTGACCTCTTCAACATGTTGGAGCGTGTAATAGTTAGTTTTGAAATTACCGTACAGGTGCATGTCCCCTATTTTTTTTGCACGACATTTCAAGTTCAATTTTCAATTCACCAACCGCAAAATAATTCTAATCAATTTAGAAGTTGTGTATGTTTGCAAAACTACAAAGTTTTGTTACAAATTTTGTGTTTTTAAAACTCAATAATTTGGCTATGTTTATTTATAGATATAATTACTAGAGTTTTATTTATACTCTCAAAATTTGAGCGTGATTGCTAGATTCTCGCTTTTGGGTAAAATGACATACTATTTTAACGTGTTTGTTAATGTAAAAACTTTTTTCTTGATGGTTGATAAATATAAAATCAAATTAACATGCCAAGGTTGTTCAAAGTGGGCTCATGCTGAATGCGCTTAGTCTCCCCTAGAACGAAGATGTCTTCGATGAAATTTGTGGTTAATTAAGAAACACTTAAGATTCTTTTTACATATTATAAATATTAAATGTTTTAAATAAAAATGATTTTTAAATTTATTTAATGTATATGTTTTTACTTTATAAAATCCTCGAAATCCTCTCTTAAAGGTACCTATACGCCATTTTAGCCTAAACTATTGAGTACGTTCATCCGACATCAGCAGCTTTTTGTAAGCACAAAGCGATTCAGCGGAAAAACGACCCAGAAGTTGGCAAGTCTCTGAACGCTTCGCTTATTAGTTCGACATTTCAGTTAAAAATATAACCAAAATTTGACAGATGACTAACAGAACTTCCCAAAGATTGACATTTGCGCAAGTCCAAATAAATGCTGAGTTTGGTTAGCATAAAGCAGCTTGTCATCCGATCGGGTGAACGCGACCGCTTACCAAGCAACTCAGCCGCTGACGTCGGCTGAACGTACCCATGTGTCATTTTATTTGACACCATGCCTAAAATGACATACTTTAAGACATAATGCCTTTTATTGAGATAAAAAACGCTGAAATACGAAGTGCCACTTTAATGCATAACTACCTTTACACCTCAACTTAATTTTTTACTTTAATAATAAAATGGAATAGAATGGAATATATTTTATTTCCAATATACAGGGTGATTCAAAAATCGATCACGAAACTTAAGGGGGTGATTCTTTACAAGCCGTCAAAGTTCAATTTTTATTTTGGTTTGTTCGCCATATTGCATTTATTTTTTAACCAATCCAGTTGATATTTGGCACACAAATCGAGCTTTGCAGATTCTAAAATTTTAAGACAAAAGTACATTTTTTAAATACCACTTTACCTAAAACTTAAAATTTATTTACATCATAACTTTTTTATTTTGACAAATATATAAAATTTTCTGACAAATTGCAAATAATAAAGCTTCCTTTGGTAATGTACTTCGTCTAGTTTCACTTAATATAACTACGGTACTTTAGTACTACGGCTTTCAGCCTGTAAACTGTTTTAAAATTTAAAAAAGAATAATATCCCAAGTTATTAATTGTGTGTTACCTTAAAAATGACGAAAAATGCCAATGGGTTTAAGTTCTCTTTATTAAAAGAATAATAATTTGATACAAACTTAACAAAAATAATCTAAAATAGCTAAATATAGTTAAAACATGATAACCAAAAACAAATATCTGTTTTACCTATACACATCGTGCCACTTCAACACCTTCATGGGCAATTTTTGTCAATGCGTAGAAAGAACCTGGTCTTAAGCGAGACATTTCATGTCATTTGTTACCCACAAATATCGAAAACGCTCATTGAGCGAAAATAACGCACACTACGCGTTATGGACGAAGGTAAATGACCAAACACCGAAATTAAATAGTTTTTCGTTTTATGTTCGTGAATTCATGACCGCATCGCGTTGTGTTCATATTAGAAGCAACCACAACGCGTTCTGTTCGTTTGAAGAATGATCATAAAACGATGAATTATTTATTAAAAGAGAACATACTTAAACACCTTAAAATATAGTGAAAGCGTCTTATATTTTGAAAATAAATACATAACTTAAGATTTAGTTAACATAAGAAAGAATATAGTTCAAAAGTTGGAAATATTCTTAAACATGAAAATAATAGGTACTTCGTAATTTTAAACAAGTAAACAACTAGCAAAAAATAGTAATTTTAAACAACTAAAATAAGTAATTTTTATCTAAAATAGATAAACGACTTGATTGTAGATTGAACCACATTGTAACAAATTATTTGTTCTTACAAGAGCAACTGTTGTGGCACTTGGAGTTGCATAATACTTGCTTAGAACGGCAATGGCATTTATTAGTGTTACAATAACGCTTATAATGACATAACACAAATCCTTGTTTGGAGCCTGAAGATAAAGCTGAAGCTTTTCTTAAAGTTAATGAATTGCTTGGGACATCTGATTGATCAATAAAGTTGGAATCAGCAAAAGTAAACTCATTTCGACCATACATTCGCTCCAGTACACCTTCTTTAGTGCCTAGTTGGTACATACCAGACTCATGTACACCTGAAACCACAGTCAAAACATTTCTTGGCGCTAGCCTGCCTCTGTCAACATCTGGGATTTTAAACGACTCACTCTGCTTGAAGTCAAACTAACAACTAAAGTACAAACGTGAAATGGTGCACCGCATTAAGGAAACTAGTTAAGACAGGAGGAATCCGGTGTTCGATTGATTTAAACCATCCACTTCGCGTTGTGGTCATAGGTTCACGACCATAAAATGGAAACTTATTTAATTTCGGTGTTTGGTCATTTACCTTCGTCCATAACGCGTTGTGTGCGTTATTTCCGCTCATTGAGCGTTTTCGATATTTGTGCGTAACATTTATATCGATAGTACCAGGTCCTAACCAGAACTAACCGTAGAATATTTTTTCATAGTTTTTTCCAAATGTTTTTGTTTTACCTTTAGCTCTGTAACATTAAATTTTTAATTATATTCACTTAAAACTTCGTCGTCTTAAGTATAGTATTCTGTAATTAACGTTAACCTTGATACGTATTTCCACAGACAAAGGAGAACATACTAAACTAAAATTTTATTTTTTACTGCACTTGAGCAGTCAGCGAGTTTTAAATGTATTTGTTTTTGTCTAACCGTTAACTTACTATGTTCAACACAATGAAACTCAATTGAAGGAATAGAGCTGGTATGAAGTGTATAGGTATATTTATAAATTCTAACACAACTGGTAAAACAAAAGGATATTATAAAATAGACCCTAATATTTAAATGGTTTTTCTTTCTTTCTAGGATGATACACTCCATGGAATAAAAGTGCCCTCTTTGATAATCGGAACCTAAAAATTTCATACAGTTTTATTATTTTAGATAACCCTTAAGCACTTCTCACATGGGGCGGTAAAACAGAGAAGAGACCGCGATTTTTACAACCTTCGACAGCACGTATGCATATCTCAGCAATCCGTGTCCTTTACTAAACAAATGCAATACAGAACCGTTTTGTATTTTGTTTACAGTGTGTGATTCATGTTGTGATTGTGTCTGATTGTTACACGAGAAAATAAGTGTTACATTTAGAAATTTTTGGAACCAATATGGATTTATTTATTATTAGATTTGTGGAGGAAGTTAAAAACATCCTGTACTTTATAATTATATTTTTGAAAAATATTTGCGAAAAGAATTTTACAGAAAGAGCTTGGAATGAAATAGCAAAAGAAGTTAACCTGTCAGGTAAGAAAATATTTAATTTTTTGTCTGTAAAATAATGTTCGATAGGATTCAGGCTTTCCCGTACATGTCTTAGAGGGCTCTATTATGGCACTTTTGGACCCGGTGGAATAATTCAAAGGGGTTGTTTTTGCCCCGTCGCGCTCATCTCTGTACGGTTGCCGCCACTTCAAACACGAATATACGCGTACATACTGTAGAAAGCTCGTCGAATCTTGGTCTCGTCGCTGTTGCATCGACCCATGTGCCCAGTGCCTTAATATAATTAATTACTTTCTTGAGGCAGAAAGAACCCAGACACAAAAATAGTGTACCCATATAACATTTTTTGCCGGCGTTGTACATTTAATTTACTGGCATTGCCAACACTCTTTAATGGCAAGGCATTGGCAAAAAGGTATAAAAAGACGCGAAAGTGGGCAATTGGCCGTTATTAGGCCACGTGTTGCAGATAAAGTGATGGCATCTGTCATTAATAAGTTATTGGCAAAAAAATGCGTTTAAGATGATGGCATCCATCATTAATAAGTTATTGGCAAAAGATAACAAAAACACACGAAGTGGGCAAATGCTGATACTCCCAAGCAGCAAGCTGACGTCTTATTGACGAAAATTGTCGCATATACTTTTTTTAAAGCTAAAATGATGCGATGTTTTATTTGAAAATTAAAATAGGAAAAACTCCTTACTGCATGCAATTTTCTTGCAATACAAAGTACCATCTCTCGGAACACTGTCCAACTTGGAGATGCAGATTTTTACACTAGCCGAAGATATTTCTTTCAAAGCTAAGTGAGATCACCTACCGCAGACCGCTCTTGAATTATTTTTGTCTAATGGGTACGGTTTAGACGATAAAAAGCGAAGATATTGCAGAAACGTAGTAGTTTATTGTCCATTACGCCATCTATCGGTATGTCAAAAAAAGTATTAAATATATAATAAGTTTTAAACAAAATGTGTACAGCTCCTGACAGTTTACTTGAATATCTTGCCTTCTCGACTAGCCATCACCAATTAATCACACAACACACACTTATTAGGTAATGAATACATTTAATTATGTCTATTAAAAAACTCTTTTCTTTAAAAAAGAAACTAAAAAGCTAGAAAACAACGTAGAAAACAAATGCACAAAGCGGTCACCTTCGGTCGAAATTAACGTAGTTAATTTTACCATCATTTTATTTTTATTCGCTCCAAAATACATAATAAACATTTTGTTTGACCAAATTTTTATTTGCATGATTTTTAACAAGAAAATGTTATGAAAAGGCCATTTCCTTTAAATTATGTAAAAGAACATAAAATAATGTTGTTTAGCTGCCATTATAAATAAAACAGATAAAAAAAATTGCTTTAATGTTAGTTAAATACCAATGTTAATAATATGGTTTAAAAAGTATGAATATGCGTTGAAGGTTTCCCTTCAAAAATCCAATATTTATTTGCCTGCAACAAAAACGCGTGCTTTATTTAATCAGAATTGGTATGCCGCCATTTTGTATGCTTGCCGGCAATTCGCCTGCATGTAAAATTTATTGGCAATTAAGTGTTTATTTAGGGTTGACTTTTTAATGCGTATAAGATGTTGGCATAATATTGCCACCAATTGCCAATGCTTTACCATCAATGCCAATATGAAAAATGTACATTGCCGGCAAATAGTGTTTGCTGGGTAATTTATTGTATATAATTTTTAAACTAAGAACAACTAAATAAGCATTGAATTAGTTATTTATAAACCTATATCTATACCTTCTCAATTATGCTATCAAGGCAAGCCATCCTAATTTTTCTGCGGTAGCTGGGGCATCCAACCTAAAAGCAGTTGATAAACTATTTTCTCTTCTCGCAGCTTTAATAGCGTCTTTTATAGCAAAAAAGACTGAGGTGGCTAAACCAAGAGGAGGCTCACCAACTGCCTAAAATTTGAAAAAAAAAAGGTACATGTTACGTTTCTTTAAAGGTGGTAGACAATGTTATGTTTTTATAATACTACTTTCTTGGACTTCCACTGTCTTTATTTTTAATTAAATAAAAATTCTAATACCCCAAAAAAGTTGCCTCAAGCTTATTGAAATTTTTAACAATATTTAAAATGTTTAAGGTAACAATACAAAAATAAAAGATTTTCTATGACCCTCCTAACTACCTAAGATTATAGAATTGCTGCACAGACTAATGTAGTTAACATAAAAAATAATATTTTAATTCTGCCCCCCTGCCGTCCTTCTATAGCGGCCTTAAATTTAACATAACTTTTTGAATAGGCTTGTCTTTAATTCACTTTAATAGAAAAAAACAACCAAAACATATTTAACTTCAAAAACATGGTATATTATATAAATACAATGTAAATCCTTCCAATTTATACACTTTGTATGTGTCCCAAATTCGACCCTCTCTGGAATATTGTTCTCATGTCTGGGGAATGGCATCCCCTACAACCCTCAGCATTCTTGATGCCATTCAAAGAAGGGTTGTCCGTCTTATTAATGATCCTTTACTTACTCAAAGACTTCCTTTTCTTGCCCATCGTCGAGCTGTGGGAGATCTATCGCTGTTCTATAGATACTTTTACGGCTTCTGCTCCGACGAATTATCCAGTATAGTACCTCCTCTTGCAGCTCCCAACAGAGAAACTCGTGGTGCCGCGCGTATGCATCCCTATACAGTTCAATTGGACAGGCCCCGAACTTCCCATTTCTTTCGTTCTTTTATCCCTAGAGTTTCTAGACTGTGGAACCTTCTGCCAGCGGAGGTCTTTCCTTCCCCCAAATCTTCAAGTTTTTAAGTGCCGTGTTAACAAACTTCCTCTTACCCTGCTTATGACACCCACGGTATGTTAGTATTTAGGCTTTCAGCCTTCGTGGATTGTCCAAAAATAAACAAAAAAAAGTAAAAAATAGTATACCTGACTGACATTCCTGCCAATTAATTAATTGAAAATCTTTAGCTAGTCCAGTGGCGTCTCACAAAAACCAGTATTTCTAACAAAATAATGTAAGCCACTGATTATTTTGCAATTTTCCTATTTTATTTAACTTAAGTAAATGAAAATACAGCTTTTTGTTGCGTAATATTTTAACGTAGCTTGCTTAGTTTTCAAGTAAAAAATAAATTTGGCTAAATTTTTATATCCCCTTTACAAAAGTTTATCACCCCATATCTTGAGAACGAAAAACTTGGGGACCGATGTTTATATAAACTTTTTTATAAAATTGGCTTATAAATAGAACCCTAATTTTTTACTTTATAGTAAACTCTTATTAAGTAAAATACAGAGTTTTTGGTAAATCATAGCTGCGTTGAAGAGACAGAATGGGGAGTTATATTTTTAACACCCCGTAGTTCAAAATCAAAATTTAAAATTTTTTTTTTTTTTTAATTTTTAACACCCCGTAGTTCAAAAACTAAGAAGTTTAGGACATATGTTTATATGAAGTTTTTTCTTATTTTTTGTTGTAGAATCGTTTGGTTAAGTTTGTTGGTTGAGTTGCTGGACACACTGTGTGTATGTAGGTAATTTCATTGAAATTGATGAAAACTTTAATGTCTATTGGTGCCTAAACGGTGAGGTTTATCGACTTTAATAAAAAGTACCTTACTTTTTATGTTTTTGATTGTCTATAAAATGGCGCCCCCAGCTTTGCGATATCTGTCAAAATAAAAAAGTTATGATGTAAATAAATTTTAAGTTTTAGGTAAAGTGCCCTCTGGCGGTATTTGGAAAAAAGTACTTTTGTCTTAAAATTTTAGAATCTGCAAAGGTCGATTTGTTTCCCAAATATCAACTGGATTGGTTAAAAAATAAATGTAATATGGCGAAAAAACCAAAATAAAAATTGAACTTTGACGGCTTGTAACTCGAAAACGAATGACATTTTGAAAAAAAAATTATATTAAGCTCTACCCTTATTTTTGTTTCGTGATCGATTTTTTAAATCACCCTGTATATTTTGTTGTTTGAAATCATGGTAGTTTCTTTAAATTTCCTCTTTTCTAGTGATCTTCCTTATGAGTAATTTTGGTCTTCGACCACTGTATGTGGTGATGTTTTCACCATGCATGTTCGGCCACTCCCGATCTTGACGTTTCACATCGTTCCGTATGTTTTTGTGTTCTTTTATTGTAATTTTTAGGGGTTTTTTGTTTCTCCAACGTATACTTTACCACATTCACCGAAAATATGGTAGATAAAGTTGTTATTCGATGTGTTGTCCGATCTCGTCTTTGTAAGAAATCTCCTAAATATGGTCTGGGATTTAAATTTTGTTTTAATGTTGTCCTTCTTAGACAAATCTGCGGATCTTTTCTGAAGTTTGGACATAGATACCATCCGAAACGTCGTGTGACAGTTAAAAATAATGTGAACACCCTGTATAGGGTCGGCAGTAAAGAAATCACATTCAAAAAATTTAAACAAATAATCAAGAAAATAGTGCAAGGTTTTTTTGTCACCAAACAATAACAGAATCTAGGTCATATTATTTTATTCAGGGTCAGCAACGTGCTAAGTCACCAAAATACTGAGTTCAACTTTGTATATATACCGAAATTGTACTAATAATGAGAAGAGAAAGAAATTAAAAAATTATGAGATAAGAAGTAGGTAATAAAAGTGAAGTCAAGTAATAAAGTTAAAGTTTTAGTTAAGCCCCGTACGGGCTACCCCTAGTGGGGGGGGTATGCCCGTACTAAATTAATTTAGTCAAATAAGTTAAGTTGTTGTTTAAAAAAAATACAAAGTTTGTTTTTATGGTCCACCGGTCTCATGGTCCCAAGAAGATAGTTCCATATGGTAGGTACATTTGCCCCAGTGACGTCAAGTAGTAATTCAAAATATACGTCACAATAAAGACAATGGAAATCCAAGAAGGTAGTATAATAGAAATACATAAAGTTACAAATTTACTGTTAAAAAAATAGAAAAATTAGCTAAATGAAAATATTAAAGATATAAAAAAGAAATTATACCAATGATAGTTATATTTGAGGGAGCTATTTTCAGGGTGTACAATTTTCAATATAGATTGCTATATTCCATTTTAAAAAGAAACATTGAACTTATACATTAAATGTAATTCATTCTTTATAGTAATAATTTAGTTGTTGTGGATAAAGTCTAATTGAAATTTAGCAGGAAAAAATATTATTTTGGGAAATTTATATCACTCCTATATTAAAAAGTATAAAAGGATATTGTACACTTTGAAACTAGGGCCGTCATTTATTTAATATGCGAATTTTTTCTTTTTTGTTATATTTTATTATTATTTGTAATAGTTATACACATACCTTTGAAGAATATACAGCTCTTGGATTGGAAGTTCCTTTAAGTAACGAGACGTTAAACTCTCCAGGAATATCCGCGAATCCAGGAATTTTATATGTCCCTGGACCTTTTGTGTATAGCTGCCCATCGGGAGAATAAACAGATTCTTCCATTACAAATAACCCATAACCCTGCATAAAAGCACCTTCTATTTGACCGATATCAATTGCAGGATTCAAACTTTCACCTAAATGAAGATGAAAATAGTGGATAAATATTACTTAAAAGCAGTATATTTTTTTCTAAAACTTATAATTATTTAGTCAAATTTAAGGCATTAGTTGTAATGGTTTCATAATGTTGTCAAATAGCTATTTATGTATCAAGGGCGTTACTAGGACTATAATGCCCTGAAGGTCGAAATAGATTTCGACCTGATGGGCATTATAGTCCAGTAAAGCCCGTGGTGCATACAATGCTTTATGTTTTACCCAAAAGAGTTTTTTAATGACTAATTACATTATTTATCCGCAATATAAAAAATAAGTTGCACCTGTACCTGTATACGTAAGTAGATAATGACTGGTGTTAAGTTTGACTTTGATGTTTCTATCAGTTAGTCAGTTGGCATTTTTATTTAACGATTTGCTCAAAATGGAAGAAATTCCACAAAATATACGAGAAAAGGCCATAAAAGCGACCGAAAATCTTTTGCCAGTTAAATCAAGGCAACAGTATGATCGGGAGTATGGCATATTTGGTATTTGGAAAGATGCGAATGCAATTCTTCAAATAACCAAAACCGATTTAATAGCATAATTTCAGGAACTGGTAAGTTATTGATTTTATTTTAATAAATATGTTTAACAAACTTTATTATTTTTAGTCGGAAAAATACAGTCTCTCTGGACCAAGTATTCCACCCTAAGGTCTACGTTGATGGTCTATGAAAATATAGACATTTCGCAATACCATCGTCTCATATCTTTTTTAAAAGTTAAGTCGAAAGGATACGTCCCGAAGAAGTCTAAAGTTTTGGAAGGAAAACAAATATTAAAATTTATTAATGGACTGTTCTTCTATACAAAATAGCGTTAGTGCTACCACCGCTGCTACCATCACAAAAAACACCGACCATTCTATAGTGGGATCAGCTACATTTTCCGGGACATTTCAAAATTGTAATTTTTATTTTGGAAATAAAGTTTAATTTTTAGTATTGTTTAAAGAAAAATTATTTTTTAAATAAACTTGATCTTTATTGTGAGAGAAATAAAATTGGATAAGCAATAAAATTTCCATATTAGCGCATTAGGGCATTATAAGCGGGCATTATCATAATGCCCGCTTATAATGCCCTATTTGTGATAGCAGGTATTATTGCTACCATAACATATTCCGTTTCTAAGGTATTACAGATCAATAAAAGATTAGTAAAACATAAAAATCTAAAAATACTGATAAGAACGAACCTAAATCCATGACAATATCGGTGCTCAACACCTGATGATCACCAGTAAGCGTATCAACTTCAACTTCACTGCAGCCGGCTCCATAAACAAAATAATCGAAAATTCTTCCAGTTTGGCTAATGGGGTCATACTCGCTATTAGTGTTTTGATAGAATCCCGTAGCCGAAAGGCTGACCCTATTAAGAAATGCTTGAGAAACCCAATCTTCCCAAGTACCAGATGGGTTAGCTTTCTTGAAAGGAAGCAATCTTTCTTTAATTTTAGTACAGGCATCCTAAAAGCAACCAATAAAATGTACCTATATGTTTAATGTTTATATATATATATATTTTATAATTTAATAACTTACAATAACTGCTGGTCCAAATAGATCCGAACTTAAACTAGCTACAGTGGGATTACAATTCGGAACTATATTTGTAGCGATAGCATCAGTATAGATTTTATCAGCAGGTATTTCCAAAACTCTAAAAAATATAAATTGTAAACCAACTTGAAGCAAGAACTCCTAACGCCTTAAAATATAAGAAAACTTGCTTCAATAAGTAATTTTACTGCAAAAATCGGACTAATTGGGAGAATACTTTTCACAAAAAGTGCGTTACTTTACCTTGTAGCAATTTGTATCATTTTAGTGTGTAGTCCCTGTCCCATTTCAACTCCTCCATGATGTAGCAGTACCGACCCATCAACATAAACATTTACTAAGGCTGCAGCTTGAGGAAAATACGAAGCTTCTGGACCAAGACCTATTCCAAATTTAGAAGGTATTATTGCTAGGCCTCGTTTTTTGTATCGATTCTCTCTAAAAGTAAAGAATACATATTGGTCGCTTAAAATAATAGATAATAATATTTCAAAAAAGTAACCTGTAAATATTTAATACTTACTCAATATTATCCCTAAGAATTATTCCTTATAAAAACCAATAGTTTAATATTATCAAAAAGAACTTTCTAAAATTATTTTAGATGTTTATTCCGTATTTTTATCATAGGTTCATTTTTTATTTGGTCATTAATCTTCTTTAATCTAAAAGCTTTTATGTTAACGTACCTATTAAATTTTTCAATATTACTTCTCCTTTCGTAAAATTTAGCCTGGTTTAAACATTCGTCAAAACATTGTTGAAGACTACCATCGACTTCTTGTTTATAACAGGTATGATCACCTTCTTTGTATAGATTTACTTTGATAATATCAACGAATTCCTTTAAGAAATTCTGAAATATCATCAATAACACAAAGAGAACCAAATACCGCTTCTGGGCCTCCAAAACCTATGGTTTAAAATATAAATTAGGTAATTGTTTACTTATCGGAAACCACGCTGATTTTGATTATTTTTGGCATACGGAGGTTTTTGGAGCGCTGATTGCGAATCTGAAAGAATTTTTAGGCGGCAACGTTTCGTTCTCGAGATATTCATGAATCAAACTGAACTAGAAAACTAACCCTATTCACCATCATCATATTCTTCCTGGTTTTTTCACGCAATTCTTAAATTTTTGCTATATTGGCACTTAATATTTAATTTCCACCTCTTAAAAATCTTTTTTTTTTATTTATTTGGCCCTTTTTTAAATAAAATTGCAAAGTTCACTTTTAATCATTTCAATCGAAGTAGCCATGCCTCCAATTTTGGAAAAAAGGGTTAAAATAATTAGAAAATGAGATTTACGGTGGTGGAAATCAAATATTGAGTGCCAATTTAATATTAAAACAAGAAATGTATGCCAAAAGAAGGGGAAATATAGTGAAAATAAGGCAAAATGTGCTTTTCAAGTTTAATGATAGATATCTCGAAAACCAAATGTTGCCTATCAAAATTTTTTCAGATTCAGAATACACTTCCCAAAAACTCCCGTATGCCGAAAATTATTTAAATCGGCATGGTGTTCTATAAGTAAACAATCACCATAAATTATTTTACTGGATCTTTTTGGTTTTGAAAAAATTTAAAGCATGAAAGGTCATATTTTGTAAAATTTGCTTCACCAATGGACATTTTATATATACTCTTTTCTCTTAAAGCAATTACCTACCCTCATTGCAGTATTTGAGGGAACATTGGTTTTGCATACTCTTCCTGTTGCTCGAAAATCCGATATATTAAATCCATTATCTAGGTGGGTTAAAGTTTTCCACAAAGACTAAAAATTAAATGGTTTTTCTTAGTAAGCATTAAAATATGTATAATTATTATTAAATTATTATAAAAATGGGGAGTGAAAAATAAATTTAAAGTTTTAAAACTTAATATTTTACCATCCTTGTTTACAGGGTGTACCTAAAAATGCAAAAATTTCAAGAGGTTCCTTGTTTAAAATAAAAGGTGGCTTGCTTTATAAATATAGAGTCGAAAGTCAACTATTAGGGAGATATCGCGGTACAAAAGTAGTAAAAAATAACGTTTTTATTTTTAATATTACAAACGAAAAGCGTTAGAATGAAGAAATTCTAAGAAAATATATCCATAATAAAAATACAATTTCCTAATATATTTACACTTTTTTAGAATTGATGAAAGTGGTGGAAAATGACTACCCCTATCGTTTTGCTAACTAAATTTAAAGGGACACCCACGTAATGACTTCAAAAAATATAAATTAAAATAGATTACTTTATTTAGAACCTTCTGCAATCTTTTATTTAACCTACCAGTATAAAATAAAAAATTAAACGTGCCAGGAACGGGAAATTTATTTTATAAAAAAATTATCTGCTGTCACCTATTACAGCATTTGTAACACGTCTTTATTTGACCATACTTGGTGGTTTACTTACAGCACTTATTTTGTTTTTAAGCAAAAATATAAAGACATATTTATGGGTATTTTTTTCGCGATAACATCCTAATGGAGGACTTTTGGCCTCATGTTTATAAAGCAAACTACCTTTTTTTAACAAGAAATCTTCTTTTAACATTTCTCGCATTTGTTTATAAATACCCTGTATAAAAATCTAGACTGGACATAAAATAAATACCATAAATTATTTGAAATATTAAGGGGCAATTCTCTGTAAACTCATAATCGGCTTGTCCTGACCGATTTTTCCAAACAGTAAATAAAATATTTAAGTAAATATCACTCATCAACTTCTAATAAAACTTTAGTCCCAAAATTAACGGGCCCTATATTTTTAGAACCGTAACTGTTTCAATTTTTTTTTCTAGGAGTGATAGAACCTCTAAAAATACAGTCCCCTGGCTGTCCCCAACAGTGTATTTTCGCCCAAAAATTAGATTTACGAAAAAATTGTTGAAAGTACATACATACATTAAACAGTTAATATCCCAAGCAGCAAGCTGACGTCATTTTTAAGTCATTTTTGGTCATAGGACATCATCAGACCAAAATTATGACGTAATTTTAATGACGTGTTTTTGACGTTGTTGAAGTGACGAAATTTTTTCGTCAAACTAGCTCATAAAAATCTAATAAAGTCATGTTTAGAAAACTCGCAAGAAAAATTTTGTGACATTATATGATTTTGTGTCAAAATCCAACCGAAATATCATATGACAGAAAAATAAGACTAATAATTTTACAAAATTGAAATAGCAAAAAACTTTACCGATAGATGGCGCAATGGACAATAATCTACTACGTTTATTCAACATCTTCGCATTTTATCGCCTACACCGTACCGATGAGACCAGAATAGTTCGCGACCGGTCTGCGGTTGGCGATGTCAATTATCTTTGAAAGAAATATCTTCGGCTAGTGTAAAAATCTGCATCTCCAGGTTGGACAGTGTCCCGAGAGATGCGATCCTGCAGTGCAAGGAAATTGCAAGCAGTAACGAGTTTTTTCCTATTTAAATTTTCAAATAAAATATTGTATTAGTTTAGCTTTAAAAAATATATATATATATATGCGTCAATTTTTCGTCATCTTAAAGACGTCATTATGACGTCATTAACGGGACGTCTTTTGTCTGTGACTTAGGAAGGTCAATATAAAGTCATTTTGTCGTTAGCTTATGACGTCTTTGCTGACCAAATGTGACCAAAAATGACTAAAAAGAGACGTGAGCTTGCTATTGGGATATTATAAGGAAAATTATATTTTCCCACAAAAAGGTCCCATTACGAATTTTATTATATTTAGTAAACACTCGTAAAGTTTCTCTCCAGAATTTTTATTTTAAACAGTCCCTTGCCTGCATATTAAAAAAAAAAAAAACTATAATATTTAAAAATGTTTTTTTTAGTGAAATAAAACGCAAATTGTTGTGAAGTTGACATCCTTGCCGAATGCAATGTTTTTTAACAAATTTAAAAATATTTACCAGGACAGCATTTGTACGAGCTTACAGAGAAATGCCCTAATCATACCCAAGCAGCAACCCGACGTCTTATTGACGTCTCTTTTAGTCATTTTTGGTCACATTTGGTCAGCAAAGACGTCATAAGATGACGACAAAATGACGTTAAATTGACCTCCCTAAGTCACAGATAAAAGACGTCCCGTTAATGACGTCATACTGACGTCTTTGAGATGACGAAAAATTGACGCATATACTTTTTTTAAAGCTAATTTGATACGATATTTTATTTGAAAATTAAAATAGGAAAAAACTCCTTATTGCATGCAATTTCCTTTGCACTGTAAGGTCGCATCTCTGGGGACACTGTCCAACCTAGAGATGCAGATTTTTACACTAGCCGAAGATATTTCTTTCAAAGCTAATTGAGATAACCAACCGCAGACCGGTCTCGAACTATTTTGGTCTCATCGGTACGATGGAAGCGATAAAAAGCGAAGATGTTGAATAAACATAGTAGTTTATTGTCCATTGCACCATCTATCGGTAGAGTTTTTTCCTATTTCAATTTTGTAAAATTATTAGTCTTATTTTTCTGTCATATGATATTTCGGTTGGATTTTGACACGAATTATATAATGTCACAAAGTCTTTCTGGCGGGTTTTCTAAACATGACGTCATTATATTTTTATGAGCTAGTATGACGAAAAAATGACGTCGAAAAGACGTCACTTGAACGACGTCAAAAACACGTCATTAAAATTACGTTAAATGACGTCATAATTTTGGTCTGATGACGACCTATGACCAAAACTGACTTAAAAATGACGTCATAATGACGTCAACTTCGCCGTCTTGGGTATCTTTGGCGTCGTACGCCCGTCTATAGAACCGAAAAAAGCCAAAGTATTAAAAAATAACTTACAAGACCAGTTAGTTCCAACGAGAAACCTCCATTAGTAAACACATTATAATTGCATCCCAAAATCTTTCCTGTATCATCAAATCCAACATCATACTCAAACAAATACGATGGTCTTCCACCGACTATTAACATGTCCTCATCTCTGTCTAGCATACATCTGATTGGACGTTGAAACTTGTGAGCTGCCACAATTACTGGAAGAGCAAAAACGACCGACTTCCATTCTTTGCCTCCAAAACCTCCTCCTAATCGTTTTGTTGTAACGGATATTTTGTTTATGCTGACATCTAATACCTCTGAAGCAGTTTTCTACAAATATTTAGTGTCTTAAAATTTTATATGATGAAATAAAATTGTTCGAAAATGACCATATTGCCCCACTGATTTATGGGTATTAAATATTATGGGGAATACTTGGAACGATGAACATTCGCCAAATAGACAAGTTGAGTTGGAATAATCTTATCACTAGAGTTATTTTGATGAAAAAAAGTAATTTTTCTAACTACTGTATAAATAAGAAAACTTTGTGGTCCTAGCAACGCGAATGATAACGAAAGAGAACCTTCGTGTTACCTGGTTGCTAAGCGTTGCTAGCTACGAAAGTAATATTTTCAGCGCCTGGACAAAAAGTAAGAGTAAAAAAAAGAAAATATGCTTGTGGAAAATATTAGGATTTATTTATAAAAAGTAACTAATTTATGACAAAATATTTTAAAAAACTAGGTTAGGTATTGACATTAAAAGTAATTGTGCAATTTGAGCAATTAGCAAAAGAAATTGGAGGAATAATACTTGAATTAACTTTATGATTTCTTCTTTTTTAAAAATTTTTGACTTTTTTGCCTCATAACCATCGTTTTTCCTTTTAATAAAAGCAACTAGTTTCTTGAACTCCGAAATATCTTGATTTTTGTTTACGGAAATTGTTAACTTGAGCATGGAATATACAGACCAGAGGGTTGGTGGTGATAAAGACTCGGATTTTTCTTGAAAATACGCCAACATCACATTCTCGTCAATCCGCCCCACATTTTTTGTAGCAAGCCATTCAGAAAACGATTTATATGTTTGATGGTACCTCTCTTTAGATTTGTCTGGCAGAAGTGAGGCACACGCAAGGTCAGCTGCCTTTTGGATGCCATTTTCATATTCATTTAACATTTTAAAATGGGAATGGATTTATACTAAATTAACAATAATTCAATATCTGACAAGTGCTGATGACAGACAATGTCAACAATAAATGTGTTGCTATGGATTAATTTTTAACAGGTAAAATTTCAAAATCTCTGATATTTCTATTAAAACATGATGTTAATGATTATTAAATTATGCGATACATAGAACAGTAGCAGAAAAGATATAATACATTACACGATGCAAAAGGCTTTTCGAAGTTTCGAGTTTTAAATAGCCTTCGGCTTCGCCTCGGCCATTTAAAACCACCTCACACCAAAAGTAAACTTTCGCATCTTGTAATGTAAATAACTATTTTATCATTAAAATCAAATGAATCTACGAACAAAAATATTTATAGATTTCGGTATATTAAAAAAAGAAATTTACCCATCTTGTGTTAAATTTTTCGGAAAATCTTTCTTTTGTATTATCAATTATTTTTATTCGTTTTAAAAGAAATTACTTATTTAGTTTTGGTAACAACACAACCTGTTTAAATATAGGTACAGCGTGTCTTCGGAAGTTCTTAACAAATGGGAAACTTTTTCATTATTAACTTTACGAAAGAAAGTGACTCTTCATAAAAGTCCTGCTTGATGAGAAAATACATTTCCACAAAAATATTTGAAAGATGGATGTACAGGGTGGCTTAAAAATGACTTGTTTTTAAATTAAAATAAGAGTTATTTCCTAACTACGGTACCAAACTTTAAAGGGTGATTTCTTATGCTATTTTATGAAGAAAAGTTCCTATAAACAATGTCCGAGTTGCTTCCTTATTGAGAGACAGGGCGTTAAATATTTTTAAAGGTCTGTTTGTTTTTAAATATCTTAAATACGAAGTCAGATACAAAAAAAATGTACTACACTAAAAATTTGTATTTTTACTTGCTTTAAAGGAAAAAATATAAAAACTGCATAAAAACCCAGTGGCGTACATTTTTTTCAATAATATTGGCTTTTGTGCCCACTGTACGTCACTGGCGATTTATGTAGTTTATATATATTTTTTAAAGCAACTAAAAATACAACTTTTTAGTAAAGTACATTTTTTTGTATCTGGCTTCGTATTTAAGATATTTAAAAACAAACAGACCTTTAAAAATATTTAACGCCCTGTATCTCAGAAACGAAGCAACTCCGGACATATGTTTATAGAAACTTTTCTTCATAAAATGACATAAGAAATCACCCTTTAAAGTTTGGTACCGTAGTTAGGAAATAACCCTTATTTTAATTTGGAAACAAGTCATTTTTAAGCCACCCTGTACATCCAACCTTCAAATATTTTTGTGGAAATGTATTTTCTCATCAAGCAGGACTTTTATGAAGAGACACTTTTTTCGTAAAATAATTAATAAAAAAGTTTCCCATTTGTTAAGAACTTCCGAAGACCCGTGTACATGCTTTTTGCAAAATTTTGTTAGGAAAATTTATTCTACATTCAAAAATATATAAAATATGGATCCACAAATTTTTCATTCTAATGATACAGGGTGTTTCAAACTAACTAAAAAATTTTGGAAATACTTATTTTAGTCAAAATTGTCAGACTGGATATAAACTTTATTTTAATAAGTGATTATTGTTGTTGTTAAATAATTGCTAATAAAAAGTTATAAAACCTAATTTTTCGAAGAAAAATTCCCAGCAATGCTTTTTTATAGTCAAACAATATACAATTAAGTTTAAAAAGTAAGCTTTTCACGGCCTTGGTCAAGTGAGGAATCTTGGTTCTTGGGTTTGGGCCGCGGCAAATTGAAATCGTTTACCGACGATTCGCCATTGATCCCTGAAGATTCCTTGTGCAATCGATGGCGAAACGTCGGTAAATAAATGAACCAAAATTCTTCAGTTATACGTGTTTTTTCTTTTAAACTTTCTCTTTAAACTAAATAAGATAAGACAAAAATTAAGAGTCATAAAAAGCAATATTTTTATTTGCTTAATTTAATGAAAGCAAAAAAGATTTACACACACACAGTTGTTGCGTACTGTTCTTTTGTTAGAAATATTTCTTCGGTTGTCTCTCGAGACGTATCTGGAATTTTTTTTTTTATCTTTGGACAAACCACGAAGGCTAAAAGCCTAAATACTAACGTGCCGTGGGTGTCTTAAGCGAGGTAAGAGGGAGTTTATTGACACGGGAGGAAAGACCTCCGCGGGCAGCAGGTTCCACAGAAACTCTAGGGATAAAAGAACGAACAAAGTGAGAAGTTCGAGGCCTGTCCAGTTGGACCGTATAGGGATGCATACGCGCGGAACCACGAGTTTCTCTGTTGGGAACCGTGAGTGGAGGAACTATACTGGACAATTCCTTCAGAGCAGAAGCCATGGAAGCACCTATAAAAAAGCGATAAATGCCCCACAGCCCGACGATGGGCAAGAGAGGGAAGCCTTTCCGTAAGTGAAGGATCATTAATGAGACGAATAGCTCTTCTTTGAATAGAATCAAGAACGCTTAGGGTAGAGGGGGATGCCATGCCCCAGATATGAGAACAATATTCCAAGGGAGGTCGGATTTAGGACACATATAAGGTGTATAAATTAAAAAGGGAAAATACTTTTGGGCTCGAAAGAGAAATCCAAGCTTTTTTGAAGCTGCCGTGGCTATAGATACAATGTGTTTATGCCAGTTAAGGTTACTTTCAAATGTGACGCCCACAAGATTGAAGGTGTTCTTTGCTCTGTAAAACTTGGCCGCTCATAAGTAGAGGATGAGTATTTGATGACTCTTTTCGCGACAAGAAACATGATTGTGTTTTGGATGCATTAAAATGGACGAGATTTTTGGCGCCCCAATCCAATATTAAATTAAGATCCTGCGAAAGAGATATCTGCATCGCACTGCGTTTGTTTTCCAAGTCAGGTTTAGTGAAGGGTTTAGAAACCTGAAAACTGGAGTGAAGGGTACTATCGTCGGCGAAACTATGAATGGAATTAGTTGTGGACGAGAGAAGGTCGTTGATGTGAAGAAGAAACAGCGTTGGTGACTCCAGCATTTACTTGGTAAAAGCTTGAAGAATGGCCGTCCACAATAACTGATATACGACGATCAGATAAATAACTAGAGAGCCAAATACAGAGTTTAGTTGAAAGACCATAGGAGGGAAGTTTATTAAGAAGTGCGGCATGCCAGACCTGGTCAAAAGCTTTGGATATATCAAGAGCAACGATCTGGGACTCACCTAAAAACTCAAGAGACTTATTCCAACAGTGTGATACGAAGGAAAGAATATCTGCTGTAGATCTTTTGTGACGAAATCCATACTGCCTGTCATGCAAAATTTTGTGTTTTTCTAAGTACTTATGAATTTGTGAATTAATTAATTTTTCCATTACTTTACATTTAATAAATGTAAATAAGTGAGTAATAAAATATTCCTTCAATGCCATAAATAACAAAACGTGTAAGTAGATTAGATTAGATTAGATTAGGAGGTGGATTGCATATCCTATAACACTGCAACCTGCTCAGGTTTATTGTGTGTCCTCCGTCCATAGGTTAGAGCACGCTATCCAAGCCGGTCTGTTTAATCAGACTCCACAAGCTTGAAACTGGCCCCTTGGTATATCTTGCCGCTTTAGGTTTTTCTTCACCCAGCCTTGCAAACCGCAGACGACAAAGGGCTTCGCAGTAGCACCATACGTGTTCTGCGGTTTCTTCCTCCTCCTGGCAGAACCTACATAGGTTTTCTTCTGCCAGGCCCATAGTTTCCATGTGTTTATTCAGTCTGCAATGACCTGTCAGTTGACCCACTATTATTCTTACTGCCTTCCGGTTATAATTCAGAAGGTCTTTTGTAAATTCTGCATGGCGAGTAAGCCTTGATGAACACTTTCGCCTGACGCTGTCCTGGTGTTCTCCTCCACCAGTCTTGTGATTCCCTCATAATCCATGATCTAATGGATGACCTTACCTGGCATGATGGAATACCACAGTAGGGCTCAGGACCTACCATTGTCCTACCAGCCCCTCCTTTGCCAATTTATCGGCTTCTTCATTGCCTTCGTGGCCTTCGTGTCCTGGTACCCAGGCAATGGTTAGCTTGTTGGACGCACCCACCTCTTCCAGGGCAATTACGCAGTCCCGCACCAGCTTGGAGCTGATTTTGCATGAACTGAGTGCCCTGATGGCTGCCTGGCTGTCCGAATAGATTACTATGGTTTTATCCTCATAGCTCCTTCTGATGATTTCCTAGCACATTGTTCTATGGCTACAATTTCGGCCTGGAACACAGTAGGGTATTGTCCGAGACCCAAGTTTATTTTCGTCCTTGGTTTGTCCCCATATATACCTGCTCCAACTCCTTGGTCTGTTTTGGAGCCGTCTGTATACCAGATTAGGTCGGCTTTAATGGGAGGCCCTGCCACCCAGTCCTTTCTGTCTGGTATTAAAGTTTGAAAACCTTTGTTTAGCCAGTAGCTTGGTACCATTTTGTCTGAAGGCATCTCACACACTGAGTTGACTTCTTGGTCCTCCTTGAATCTCCATTGTATGGCCCTTTCCTGTCTTATGATAGGACTCTGGCCTTGTTTGAGACGGTATTGTACCGCTTTACTTCACCCTGGATGTAGATGTGAAGTGGCGGTAGATTAAGCAGCGCTTCCAGTGCTGCAGTAGGTGTCGATTTCATGGCCCCCGTAATACATAGACAAGCGAGTCTCTGTATACTTTGTAATTGCCTTATTGCCGTCTTTTGTAGCGTCTTTGCACCCCAGGCAATTGACCCGTAGGTTATCATTGGTCTGACGACCATTTTGTATAACCATAGGTTCATCTTCGGACTGAGTCCCCAATTCTCTCCGCAAAGTCTTCGGCATCTACCCAGGGTAGTTCTTGCCTTCTACGTGTAAGTAAGTGTGTAAAAAATATTTAGCTAGTAAAAAAAGGAAAAAAAAATTACAAGTTCAACACCTTGTATCTTGACAACGAGGAATTTCGGCTCATGCATATGAACTTTTTCATATTTTCTGAACCACCCTGTATGTTGTTTACCCTCGCTTACAATATTTTACCCATTTTAACCCTTAGTTCCGTCAATTATATGTCAATAATATGGAATTCCACGTGTTTTCGTTGGATAACCCTGTATATTTTTAAAGATTCTTACGGCTAACTGCATTGGACATTGAGTAGCACAAAATATATCCATTCCACCATCTTCTTTTGGCACGCAGAGCACACTGTGTGTTTCTAAGTAAAAATCTTCTGATTTCCAGTTTTGCAAGTACCGCTAATTTTGTGAGGCGCCTTTTCAATAGCATTATCTGTATTTCCATATGAAAATCTAAAAAAGGTAAAATTAAAATTTTTGGCACAAAGTTTAAAAATTGCATATAAAACATTGTCAGCGTAAACTTGTCCGACAAAAAAAGTGACGCGTTTGCCCAGTCCGACACCCGAAACATTTGATATTGACAGGCTGGGTTAAAGCGCCGCTTCCATGTCTGGCGGTATGAATATTCGTGGTAGACTCGTCAAAAGGAACCCCTCCTGAAAAGGGTTTGAAAGGGTTTTTACCAAGAAGTCCATTTCATTGCTAGCCCGGGCACTATACAGGGTGATTCAAAAATGGATCACGAAACTTAAGGAGGTGATTCTACTTGACGAAATAAGGGTAGAGCTTCATATAATTTTTTTTCAAAATGTCATTCGTTTTTGAGTTACAAGCCGTCAAAGTTCAATTTTTATGTTGGGTTTCGCCATATTGCATTTATTTTTTAACCAATCCAGTTGATATTTGGCACACAAATCGAGCTTTGCAGATTCTAAATATTTTAAGATAAAAGTACTTTTTTAAATACCGCCAGAGAGCACTTTACCTAAAACTTAAAATTTATTTACATCATAACTTTTTCATTTTGACAGATATCGTAAAGCTGGGGGCGCCATTTTATAGACAATTAAAAACTTAAAAATAAGGTACTCTTTATTAAAGTCGATAAACCTCGCCGTTTAGGCACCAATAGACATCAAAATTTTCATCAATTTCAATTAAATTACCTACATACATACAGGGTGTCCAGTAACTCAACCGACAAACTTTACGGGGCGATTCTACAACAGAAAATAAGAAAAAACTTCATATAAACATATGTCCTAAGCGTCTCTTTTTAAGTATTTATCACACCGTAGTTCAAAACTAAGACGTTTAGGACATATATTTATATGAAGTTTTTTCTTATTTTCTGTTGTAGAATCGTTTGGTTAAGTTTGTCGGTTGAGTTACTAGACACCCTGTATGTATGTAGGTAATTTGATTGAAATTAATGAAAACTTTGATGTCTATTGGTGCCTAAACGGTGAGGTTTATCGACTTTAATAAAAAGTACTTTATTTTTTAGGTTTTTAATTGTCTATAAAATGGCGCCTCCAGCTTTGCGATATCTGTCAAAATAAAAAGTTATGATGTAAATAAATTTTAAGTTTTAGGTAAAGTGCCCTCTGGCGGTATTTAAAAAAGTACTTTTATCTTAAAATTCTAGAATCTGCAAAGCTCGATTTGTGTGCCAAATATCAATTGGATTGGTTAAAAAATAAATGCAATATGGCGAAAAACCAAAATAAAAATTGAACTTTGACGGCGTGTAACTCGAAAACGAATGACATTTTGAAAAAAATATATAAAGCTTTACTCTTATTTTGTCAAGTAGAATCACCCCATTAAGTTTCGTGGTCGATTTTTTATCACCCTGTATAGGCCATTGCAGTGCCAGTACGACCTCCACTAAATTGAAATTATTTTTTATTTGAAATATTTAAATGGTTGATTCTCTTACATGGAACCCTTATCTTCTTCATAAAATGATTTATTTTTTATTGCATCTTCCACTGTAACTATTATAGGATGAATTTCTTCATAAATAACTCTAACTGCTTTAGCAGCTTTTGGGCAATATACTGATTTTCTGCTATTATAGCACCAACTATCTGGCCCACACCCATAACTTTCTTGGAATAAAACACTTTTTCGTCTCCTTAAAATAAAATCAAATAATTATACATATTATTTATAAATTGGGATGGGGCTAATTAATTATACAGAGCATTTCTTAAATTTCCTGCCTCCTTTTCTTTTTGAACGGATCAATTTACAGAATTAACAGTTTGGGATATGAAATTGATGCATAAATTCTATCTTTTAGAGTAACATTGACAAATAAAAATTTTAATATAATTGCTAGCTGCCATCTTGGAAAAAATAAATGGAGAAGGGGTAATTGTAGCACATAATTTTAAAGTTCCAGGCGAGTACTTTATAACTGTGAATATAAAAAGCATACATTCACCTACTACAATATGGCGTTGCTTTAATAATTTTTTAACCATTTGAATAGCCATATTTCCAAAACTAATAAAGTTAGATGTACTTAAGGCAATATTTTCTTAAAGCACTTTTAAGGATTTTCTTAATAGTGATACTAGTGATAATATACAGGGTAGGACAAAAAGTTTATATTTTTTAATGAAGCAAACTGTTTATTATGTTACCATTAAAAGATCTTAAAAAAGTTTTAAAAATATTACATTTGATACATTTAACTTTATTAGTTTCGAATTTGTACTATTTTGTATTGTAAATGTATTAATTTAATATTATAGCCTATAATTTATAGTACTCGCCAGGAGGTTTAAAATGATTTGCCACAAGCCCCCTTTCTTTTTTTTTTTTCTGGACAATCCACGAAGGCTGAAAGCCTAAATACTAACGTACCGTGAGTGTCTTAAGCAGGGTAAGAGGAAGTTTGTTAACACTAAACTTGAAGATTTGGGGGAAGGAAAGACCTCCGCTGGCAGTAGGTTCCACAGTCTAGAAACTCTAGGGATAAAAGAACGAACGAAATGGGAAGTTCGGGGCCCGTCCAATTAAACCGTATAGGGATGAATACGCGCGGCACCACGAGTTTCTCTGTTGGGAGCTGCAAGAGGAGGAACTATACTGGATAATTCGTCGGAGCAGAAGCCGTAAAAGTATCTATAGAAGAGCGATAGATCTCCCACAGCTCGACGATGGGCAAGAGAAGGAAGTCTTTGAGTAAGTAAAGGATCATTAATAAGACGAACAGCCCTTCTTTGAATGGCATCAAGAATGCTGAGGGTTGTAGGGATGCCATTCCCAGACATGAGAACAATATTCCAGATAGGGTCGAATTTGGGACACATACAAAGTGTATAAATTGGAAGGAGAAAAATACTTTTGGCTCGGAAAAGAAATCCAAGCTTTTTGAAGCCGCGGTGGCTATAGATACAATGTGTTTATGCCAGTTAGTGTTATTCTCAAATGTGACGCCAAGTAGCCAAGAGCAGAGTTTAGTTGGAAAACCGTGGGAGGGAAGTTTATTAAGTAGTGCGTCATGCCAGACTTGGTCGAAAGCTTTTGATATATCAAGAGCAACGATCTGGGACACACGTGCAGCTCTCCAGCTGTCTGGAAAAATACCCGTGTCATAAAAAATTTGAAAGAGCCTGGTTAAAATAGGTGCAAGTTCAGGAGCACATTTTTTAAAACGATTTCTGGTATTCCATCTAGCCCAGACGATTTCTTGGTGTTATTTAATTTTTTTCCAATATGTCACCTACCAGCCATAATAAAATTTCCATCTGTTAATGTTAGTCTAAAATATAGTATTTATGCATCCATTAATTATTTCAAAGTTTTAATTTTCTAAATTTTTCCGCTCAAAAAAAATTAAAGAAATTCACTGTATATTTAAGATAAAACTATTTTGTTGCATTTTAAATTACCTGAAATACATATATACTATACCTTCCAAAATAAATCCAATGGTATTTTGTTGTTCCGTTAAATCCTTATCACATATAAAGCCATGAACACCTTTAATTTTAAAGCTTCTTCCGTATCTATGGAAACAACATTAGCATGGGCTTTTGAACTTAAAACAAACGCAAGGTACAACTCGTTTTCTAGGTAAGGCATATCATCTACATAGACAGCCTCTCCAGAAGCTTGTTTATATGCGGAGGTGTGAACTATAGGTCTTTGAACAGAGTCGACTTTTTGCTGAGTACCTTAAAATGTTAACAAGTCAAAATAAGAAAATATGTTCTGTCTTCTTTTTATAATACTATATACAGTGTGTCCAAGATAAGGATCCTAAGCATGGGAATCTCAGTACCTATTGGAGATATAGCTTAGGTTAAATTAGGAAAAGTTGTGTTTTTTAAAGCTTATTTACATGCCGTTTAAAACCTTGAAAAATTTTCATGGCCTGCTGATATATTTGGCAAAAACGAAAATTTGACTATATCGATTTTATTTTTCTGACTTTATTTGAACGAGATATAAAAAAAAATCATAACACTTTTCATTAGCACTTTTTAGCTATTACATGATGTTTTTAGATTTTATACCCGACGTTTCGTTTTCAAGAAACCATCATCAACTTCATTTTTTTATATGGCTCGAAAAAAGTACACCCTATATCTGATCCCATTTTTATTACAAATTCAACGATGTATCACATGTCATATTTTAATTTTTAGTTAAAGAAAAATTGCATTTTTTCTATTTTTTAATGTTATTTTTAAGTAGGCCTTGCAAACAAATGCTTGGACGTTAATACCTGTTACCGTATCTGCAACATAATTTAATATCATTATAAAATAGTATTTGTCGTTATTACCCTGTTTGTCGAGTTGTTGTTTTTAAAGCAAATTGTTCTTATATATTTTAGACTCAGGAATATGTGGTAGTTTATCAGAGACACTCTGTTTAAGGAACATTTTAGGTATAGGTTGCTAAATTTCACTTTCCGAACTACATTACTGGTCCTTCGATCAATCTCTGTAACTCTTACCTGGCACAACTGTAAAATATTGTGAACTGCTGTATTCTTTATGTTTGAATCCATTGGAACCACTTATTTCTCTTTCATTTAGTCCATAATCTATCTTTACAGAAGTACTTTTTGTTGTAATTTTTCCGATATAGCCAAAATGCTTTTAAAAATAAACTAAGGACCAAAGTTTGTCTGTAACGTATCATTCCCCAGGAGCACTTGGATCTAATGGTAAGTCTTCCAATAATAATGGATAAGCCATTTCTAAAGATGTCTTGTTCCATGGTAAGCCTTAAAAAATCATAAAAATAAAAACCGAATTCTAATTAAATAATATAAAATCGTTTTATTTTTTGGTTACTTATTTCTTAATGAAATTACCTTTTAATGCTTTTTGTGTTTTGGTGCATTTACCGTTTTGAACGACATGCCACCAATTCTAAAATAAATATTCTCTACAATATTACTTTTGTCCCGAAATTCTACGTTAACTGCCATGTTAACAATAGCAATATCATCATCTCTTCGTCTTGCTTGTTTATATACTTCCACATACTGATTTTCAGTGGTAAATGGTAAAAGTATTGATACTAGAACTTCTTCGTCTTTTATAAGTGTTTTTCTATAGCCAGTAAAGAAATTATCATCCAGAGGTATATTTCTTATTTCTAAAAAAAATATTTTAAAGTAATTTATTTCTTCATGCTTTTATAATATCCCAGTCAATTTAGACTTTCACCTCGGAATCTTCCTGAATAAGATGAATACCTAAATATACCCTTTATTTTGGTACAAAAATACTCTCCTAAAAGTCACATATCCCATATAACATTTTTTTGCCGGCCATGTACATTTAATTTACTGGCATTGCCAACACTCTTTAATGGCAAGGCATTGGCAAGAAATGTATCAAAAGGACGGCATCCATCATTAATAAGTTATGATGAAAAAATGCGTTTAGGATAATGGCATTTATCATTAAATAAGTATTGCAAGTTTTATAAGTTAAATGTCCCAAAAGTTAAAGAACATATTTAGAATTTTATAATCGAAAAAAATTTAAAAAAGGCAGGAAAACTTTATCATTAAAAAATTACATAATATAAATTTTTATACAGTAAAATAAACCCTAAAAAATTAAAGGTATGTAATAAAATTAAAAAAAAGATATTAAATCAAAAGAAAACACTTTGAAATAGTAAGTATTCAAGGAAACTTACATTTAATTTTGAATCCAAAACATAGGGAGAAATATTTTAAAGTAGTTAAATGTCAAAAAAAAACTTTTAATTTTTTTATTAACACGTCTTTAAAACCTTTTAATTATTTCATGTAATTTTTTTAGGTAACTACAAACTTAAAAGGTTTTAAACAGTCTACTTGAATAACTCGCCTTCTCGACTAGACATCACCAATCAATCACACAACACACACTTATTAGGTAATGAATACACTTAATTATGTCTATTAAAAACTCTTTTAAGAAACTAAAAGCTAGAAAAACACGTGAAAACAATTGCACAAAGCGGTCAAACAAAAGCAATTTTTCTTCATTCTTAGGGTTGACTTTTACTGCGTGTTAGATGTTGGCATAATATTGCCACCAATTGCCAATGCTTTACCATCAATGCCAATATGAAAAATGTATATTGCCGGCAAATAGTGTTTGCTGGGATGATATCGTGTTAGAAACTCGATATATAACAGATCAAAAGTCAAAAAAATCAGTTTTTGTGAATATCTTATTTCTTTTACCTCTAATCGCATCAAAATTTATTATCAAAATTGTAGTTCACAAAATTCTCTACAAATTCTGTAATGGGCATTTTTTGCATGGCAAACGAATCCGGAGATAGAGGGCGCAGAGTGTAAAGCGATTCCTGTACATACCTTAGCACGCAGTCAATCGTGATTCTTAGTCTAATATGTCAATCTAATATGCATTATCGAATCGTGAATAAAGAAAATGAATATGACACGGAAATTTTCAAAGATGTATCTGTTAATGGTGATGATACTGACGGCTGCCTGTGATGATTTTTGTTGGTTCATCAGAACATAAAGACGAAGAAGATGAGGATGAATTGTAGTGGTAAAAATTATAATTAATAAAATTGACATTAAATTTTTTTTTTTACTTTAATACCTTCATTATTTCTGGTAAATAAGGAAACGGCATAGTTAATTTAGCGATATTCAGTATATACTTAAGTAATAAGCTGACATATTAAACTAAAAATCACGGTTGATTGCATGCTAAGGTATGTACAGCTTACAGTGAAATGCTTTACACTCTGCGCCCTCTATCATTGGACCCGTTAGCCAGACAAAAAAACGCTTAAAATCAAATTTGTAAAGAATTATGTTTTCTACAACTTTTATAATAAATATAAATGGGATTAGAGGTAAAGGAAACGATATATTCGCAAAAACTGATTTTTTGACATTTAACATATTTCGAGTTCCTTATACGATATCCTATGGGATTTTTGGGAGAGTATTTTTGTACCAAAATAAAGATATGTACAGAAATTTAGCTTATTCTGTAAGATTCCGATATTGACCCTTTAATTTGGCTAAAATGACTGGGGAATAAATTTATTCACATGAATAGCTATTTATGTATCAGGGACGTTACTAGGACTATAATGCCCTGAAGGTCAGAAATAGCCTGAGAGCCTCTGGCCCGAGGGCTAGATTTTGACCTGATGGGCATTATAGTCCAGTAAAGCCCCTGGTGCATACAATGCTTTATGTTTTACCCAAAAAGAGTTTTCAATGACTACTTACATACATTATTTATTCGCAATATAAAAATAAGTTGCACCTGTACCTGTATACGTAAGTAGAAATTCCACAAAATATAAGAGAAAAGGCCATAAAAGCGACCGAAAATCTTTTGCCAGTTAAATCAAGGCAACAGTATGATCGGGAGTATGGCATATTTGGTATTTGGAAAGATGCGAACGCAAATAACCGAAACCGTTTTAATGGCATATTTTCAGGAACTGGTAAGTTATTGATTTTATTTTATTACATACGTTTAACAAACTTTATTATTTTTAGTCGGAAAAATACAGTCCGAACTCTCTCTGGACCAAGTATTCCACCCTAAGGTCTACGTTGATGGTCTATGAAAATATAGACATTTCGCAATACCATCGTCTCATATCTTTTTTAAAAGTTAAGTCGAAAGGATACGTCCCGAAGAAGTCTAGAGTTTTGGAAGGAGAACAAATATTAAAATTTATTAATGGACTGTTCTTCTATACAAAATAGCGTTAGTGCTACCACCGCTGCTACCATCACAAAAAACGCCGACCATTCTATAGTGGGATCAGCTACATTTTCCGGGACATTTCAAAATTGTAATTTTTATTTTGGAAATAAAGTTTAATTTTTAGTATTGTTTAAAGAAAAATTATTTTTGTATAAACTTGATCTTTATTGTGAGAGAAATAAAATTAGATAAGCAATAAAATTTCCATATTAGCGCATTAGGGCATTATAAGCGGGCATTATCATAATGCCCTAGGTGTGATAGCAGGTATTATTGCTACCATAACATATTCCGTTTCTAAGTTATTACAGATCAATAATAGATGAGTAAAACATAAAAGTATTTTTATATTTTATCATCTTCTTCTTAAATCAGCAAAGTTAAGCAAAGCTAAACACGGTCAATTATATAATATAGAAAATAATAATGTTCTCTCAAATCCCACCTTTTTCTTTGCTTCGTACTTCCAGCTTAGCTCTACAACTCATTAAAATTGGCACCAGGTCAGATATAGGACTTCCAGTTAAAATGTTTCCACCAAGACATCCAACACTTCTAATTTGCTTTCCAGCAAACCAATAAAGCATTTCGTTAAATGCTTTAAATAGTCTTGTTTTTTCCTAAAAAATGTTTTTTAAATGTTTTCTACACTTTCTAGTACTCAAATAAATGTCCTATTCCAAGTTATGTTATGGCATTAGTGCAAAAAATCTGTAACCAAGGTAACCGCGACTGACCAATGGTATTTTTTTATTTGTATTGATTACATTATGCCTAAATAAAAATGGACAGATTGTGTAAACTATTTCACTTTTAAAGTCGATTTGCAATTTTCAGCGATGCTAAAAACCCAAACTTAGGAGCAGTAACATAACTCTAAGGATCAAACAACAAGTGTCCGCAAAATCTTAACAAATTCCATTTCGTTATATGTTTACCCTATATCCTCTATTATGTATGTCTAGGAAAAATCTCCCAAACAGATCGAAAAACAAGTTTTTATAAACTTTTTTGGTCAAGCCACATAACATTTTTTGCCGGCAAGGCATTGGCAAAAAGGTATCAAAAAGACATCAAAATGGGCAATTGGCGGTTATTGGGTCACGTGTTGCATAAAATGTGATGGCATCCATCATTAATAAGTTATGATGAAAAAATGCGTTTAGGATGATGGCATCCATCATTAATAAGTTATGCTGAAAAAATGCATTTAGGATGATGGCATCCATCATTAAAAATGGTTTTGGCAAAAATATGCCTTTTAGATGATGGCAATACATTATTTTTTTCCTAATGACAGAAAAAGTTAAATGCAGAAGTTGTTCAGTGAAATGTATTTTTTTAGTATTTTTATTGTATCTCTTATGGTTTTTCCAAAATTATTAGTATTTAATTTTATATGGGACACCCTGTACATAAACACACATTATGCATGTGCATTATTTATTCACATTTTAGTTCCCTGGACGGTAAAAAATGCATTTTATTTTCATTAGGAAAAAAATAATATATTGCCATCGTCTAAAAGGCATATTTTTTGCCAAAACCATTTTTAATGATGGATGCCATCATCCTAAATGGATTTTTTTCAGCATAACTTATTAATGATGGATGCCATCATCCTAAACGCATTTTTTCATCATAACTTATTAATGATGGATGCCATCACATTTTCTGCAACACGTGGCCCAATAACGGCCAATTGCCCATTTTGATGTCTTTTTGATACCTTTTTGCCAATGCCTTGCCGGCAAAAAATGTTATATGGGAAATTTTTGTCAGAGATAATGGCTCTAAAAGAACTTAAATTAAATAAATTGAGAAAGCAAACCCAATAAATATTTTGTTATTGCAAGCATAAAATTGGTCCTAAAATATATTTTTACGAATTCATGTTTCTTTATCAAAACTATACCTCAATATGACTTTTAATCTGTCCATCTAAGAATTCTTTGATGTCTGTTAACGTAGCTGAAGCTCCAACTTTTACCCCTTCATTTGTTTCTACAATTTGAGTAAGGTCTGGTATTTGATTGGGTTGTATTAGCACCGGATAAAGCATATTCTTAAATTTAGTTTCCACGCCAACCTCTGTATTTCCAACGATAATTTTTGCTTCTGGATATTTAGACTTAAGATTTAAAAGTTCTTCCAATGTAGTTGGTCTAAACCAAGTAACGTTTGGTCCTAAAATATATGAAAATAAAAATTCACGTTGAAGACTGTAGATAAAACATGTTTTTTTTGGATCTAGATAAACTAAAACATGTATAATAATATTTTTGGCACTGCATTTCTATGTTAAACAAACAAAATATTTAGGTTTTGTTTAGTAAAAATATTTATACCTTGAATTTTTAAATATTCCTTGTCATATTTATCACTGAGTTTTAATTCCGGAGGAAAAATTGGCTCTTGGGAAGGATGATAGGGAGTAAATTCCTCCGCTTTGAACAATCTTTCTTCGGAATTTTCGAGTTCCAAATTTCCTTAAAACAAAAAATTTCTAGAAACCTGCGGCAACTCCGATTTTAACAAAATTTGGTATACAGGGGTTTTTTGGGGCGCTGTTCGTGTTGCTTTTCTTTGATAATGCGGCAACCATACATACACATAGGGCTTCATGGCACACTGGTGTTAAAATAAGTCAAAGTATAGCTATTCAATTTAATGCAAAAATAATGTAAAATACGTAAAAAAACCGGGGTTTTAAAAGATGAAAATCAAATATTGTGTGCCACTTTTGCTTTAAATCAAGAATTGTGTGCAAAAAGAAGGGGGTATATTGTAAAAATAGGATTAGTTTAAATTTCAAGTCTGATGGTGAGTATCTCAAGAACGAAACGTTTCCGCCAAAAAATTCTTTCAGATTCGTGATCAGCGCCCCAAAAATCTCTGTATACCAAATTTCATCAAAATCGGAGTTGCCGCAGGTTTCTAGAAAATTACCAAAAACACAAATATATTATATTTAAAATTTTCTTTTTAATCCTTACAAAAAAGTTAAAAAATGGAATTGAACAATATTATTTTTGATTACCATTTTGCAGCTTGCAGCATTTCTCTCCCATCTGACAACCTCCATTTCCATTTACCTGGTTACTTCTTGCAATTTCCCATTCTTCAGTAAAGGTTTTATATCCTTCAATTATTGGTCTATATCCAGTACATCTACAAAGATTTCCTTGAAATGCTTCTTCCATCTCAGCCATTTTTGGTTTGGGACTTTGCCTTAGAAGAGTGTACATAGACATTACTATACCTATGCATAAAAAATAGGTTTAATAGGAGGCTGAAAAGAACCTTTATAAAAACACAGCTACCCTGTTTCCAAACAATGTTTCAGACTACAGCCCTTACTTTATTCATGTATCATGCATCACAGCGCATCAAAAATGTACTATCAAGACATACATGTTTGGTCAGGTTTAGCATAACTTGTTAACTTAAGTATAGTAAGAACTAAGAACATTTTAAAAGCGCAAATTCGGTACCCTTTGAAAATAATACAAAAAACATAAAAAAGGCCGCCTGCAATCGGACTATTTTATACAAGGGCGCCGCTATCCTTTACAGCGACGCGCCGATACACTGTGGGATAGAAATCCATTATTTTGGCCAAAAAGCAACTTTAAAATTTTAATGGCTTATGCTGTGTATTTCAAAGTAGATACTCCAAACTACATGTACGCAAAGTTATAAAAGGATATGACGACTTCTATTGGGGTAATAAGAAACTTGAAAATGTATTTTAAGTAAACATAAATATACAACATTTAATCTTCTTAGTTTATTATTAGCCTTGTTTACTAAAAAAGTAAAAGAGTTTAAATAATAAGAGCTATTGTTGTTTCCGATGCAGTCTCGTGAAGTCTTGCTACTTTTGTCAAAGATTTTTTTACCTTTTTCTTTATCAGTTTTTTTGTACTTACAATTGCCTTCCTACTTTTTGCTATTTCAGAGTGTAAAGACATATACAAGATTTTTTTATAATTTACAAGGTTTTCCATTTTAAAATTTAATATGTTTTGTCCTACACTGTATATCCTAAAAGATAAAAGCATTCTAATGACAGATATGGATTCTACAGAATCTACCCAACGAAACAGTGATTTTTATTTATTTTATACGTTAAAAAATAAAAAAGTTGGGAAGATGTATCTCTATTACGCTTCTAAGAATAATTTAAAATTATTTTTTAGATTTGGATGGTCATATTTCCGAAACTAATTGAGATAGACACATCAAATGTAGTATTTTTTAAAGCATTTTAAAAGATTTTTTTGGTTGTGATATAATATTCAGGGTATTTCATTTAAAAAAATCATACCCATTGTCGTACCCTGTATATCATATGAGATAATAATCATCGGATTACTGATTAGCATACTACCGAATTAACCAAACAAGCTGACATTTTAGTTTATTTTGTACAATAAAAAATAATAATGTTAAGGGGGTGTAAATTTATAATAACATATAAAAGTTTTAGATTTCCAAAAGTATTTGTAATAATTTATAATATTTTTCCAGTAAAAAGCACCTCATTTTAAGTTAGATTGGTAAGTTTCAGAATGATGACCAAAAAATTAATTTCTATCCCATAGTGCGATGACCACCTGCATCAACCGGCATATCATAAAAGAAATATAGCAAAGGCGGCCGCGAAGACAAGCATGCCGATTTATTTGCTTTAAACTTTTTTGTGATTTTTTTCTTATCAAAGAGCACCGAATTTACATTTTTAAACTGTTCCTTTACATGTTTGGTCAGGTTTAGCATAACTTGTTAACTTAAGTACGTAAATCGTATTAAGACCTTTAATGTGGATCCTGCTTTTGCTTACTAACCTGGTGTACAAAATCCACACTGAGATCCATGGGCCTTTGCGATCCTTTCTTGTACAGGATGTAACCGTGTTCTAGTAGATCCTATGCCCTCTACAGTTGTTACTGCAAGTCCATGCATTGAACATATCGGAGCTAAGCATGCATTTACCGGAATATGACTGTAGTTTTTAGTAGGAAAAGTACTTAAGTAAAGTGTTTTAAAATTACCCTACATTTTTCTTAAAAATATGGCGTATTGTTTTATAGTAATTTCAAGCCTGGATCTAGTGGTCGGGCAAGTCGGGATGTCCGACCCGGTTGCCACCTTCACGGAGCGGCAAATTGAAGCATGGTGGACGAGTAAGTGGACGGTGACCACTAGCAATTTGGAAACTGTAGGAGATAAAAATCGTGATTGTAAGAGGCAAGAACTTTTTTGCTCTTTACTCTGCATTTGAAATAGTTTTGTGTATTATACATAGGGAGAGGCGCTACGTGATGGGAAGTAAATGGCGCTATTTGAAAGTAAGGACCTTTTTTTCAGTCTTCATATCTTTTTTCGCCAAGGACGCAAAATGTATGTTTCGGTACACTAAAAATATAAGCCGTGGGGCAGCAGAGGGCAATTTTTGCCCACCTTCAAAACATGAAGATCCAGGGCTGAAAAGTTCACATCAGATTGTGATGTGTGATAAAAACCTATTTAGATAAATTTTTTGCGGATTTCTTAAGTGACATTTTAGTCGGTGATAAATTTAATATAACATGGTAATAATTAGATAATTGTAAAGCAAGTATGCAGGAGTCTTTATGCTTGGCGCCTGTATATTATTATTCTGGTACTTGTAATAGGTACAAGTGACCCGTAGAGCACTTGACACAAATGGAACCATTACCAAATGGGCACTAACTAACTATTTGCACTACCCAATATAAAGTAAATAGCTACACCCTTAATTTGGTACCACGCATACTTTGGAGTAGCCCAGTACCATTCTTTAGGACTACCATCTCTAAGTGTCCGATACACCCACTCTACGAATTTTTGTACAGTCGACTTTTTATAGATGGATGCAAATCGACCAACTTCAGGCTTTTCACTTTATTAATTTCTTTCTCTTTAGAGTCTCTCGGCTGTGATACCTTTTAGTTCCAGTAATGAAATGGACTTCATGATAAGAACACTTTTAAAACCTTTTAGGGGGTTCCTTTTAACGAGTTGACCACGAATATTCATACCGCCATATATGGAAACGGCGTTTAACCCAGCCTATCAATGTCAAATGTTTCGGGTGTCGGACTGGGCGAACGCGTCACTTTTTGTCGGACAAGTTTACCACAATATTTTACATGCAATTTTTAAACATTTTGTCAAAAATCCTAAGGGTTACAGTCACAAAAGCCGCCTAGTCCGATACCTAAAACATGTATTTAATTCTTATGGTTTCAAAACTGTAATCCTTATCATTTTTGGCAAAATGTTTAAAAATTGCATGTAAAACATTGTGGTAAACTTGTCCGACAAAAACAGTGGCGCATTTGCCCAGTCCGACACCCGAAACATTTGACATTGACAGGCTGGGTTAAAGCGTCACTTCCATATATGGAAGTTGAAATATTCCTTGTCGACTTGTCAAAAGAAACCCCTAAAAGGTTTAAAAATTGTTCTTATTATTATTATTATTATTATTATATCATGAAGTTCAGTTGCTTTTCATTACTGGCCCAGGGACTATTTTGCCAGTAGGGGAAAGTGGGGTGGATTCATACAAGGGGCACCTACATACATTGAGTTTATCTGAAGTTAGACACGAAGTAAAATAGTAAAGTAAGTTGGTGTGCACAGTTTTTATGTGTGTTTACAGACTAGTGAAGTTTCAGAATTTTCGGTGCGGTAAGATCGAGTGCACAACACGGAACGTGTTTTTGCCTCGCGTAAATAACTTCATAACGTAACTTTGGACATATTTCATGGCCAGTTACTATTTTTGGATTAATTATTGCTATTTATTCCTACTTATAATAATACAAAGGCACTTATCTAATGTGTAAATTAATATAGATAAATACGGGTTTTCTATTTCAAATTTTTTTATTAATTAGCATGTGATGGGGCAGATTCATACACAAGTATATGGGGCACATTCATACTGTATAGTTGTATCCCTGGCCCTTTATGAATAGTTTTTTAACTACTATTTTTTGTTACTCCGACGATTATAGTTGTAAATATTATATAAAGTAGTTTAAGTTTCATTTTTACGGAAAAAAACAGGGTGCTTTATGAACTTTCTGTCTTTGAATGTCAACGATCAGTTAATTTATCAGACATAGTGATGATATTACCATAGATCTTAGGTGATAATCTGTTAATAACATGGGCATATTAATTTTAGGTTTTGTAAGTTAAGGTATCTTTGTGTTAACTAGAGTTTTTTTATTTGATATAATTAATAATGTATAAGCAATATTTTTTTACATTTTGATATTGTTACTTTTAATAAATATAACTGACTAAAACAAAAAATGTGTCTTTGCTAGATAACCATACATGTAACGTAAAGACCTTTCAATAACACTAATCGTTACTTATGTTCATATCACGAAACTATTGCGATGTTAAAATAGGTATTGACAGATTTAGATAAAACCTGTTTTTTAATTTTAAATTTTACTATTTGTTATATATGGTAAAAAAATTTATTTGTGTGTTTTTTTATAAAGTATGGTATAAAACAATAATAAACAACAATTATGACGAATTAATAGTGATGTTAAATGTGCCCTTTCGGTTGTATGAATGTACCCCACTAATGGGGTACATTCATACATTTTGTTTTTTTTGTAAAAGTCTTATGGAAACTCGCGCATGTAGATTAAGGTTCTACTACAATATAAAATAGTTAAGCTACTAGTGTGTCATAAATTAAAAGAGATATACCTAAAACACGGCATTCCACAAAGCAAAATATAAAAACTGTATGAAGCCTCCCCACTTTTCCCTACATATATATTTTAACTCCATCAAAAATTTAAATATCTTGCCAATAACTTTCAACTTGCTTGATTTAAGATACAGGACCTACGGTGTGCTAAAACTTACTCTTGTTTTTATATACTTTTGTAAAAATATATATTTTTTTATAATTATATGTTTTTTAATCTTCTCTCACCGCGCATTTTTACTTTAATACTTTCATAAGTAGTTATGTAGTGTCTAAACAAAGAGAAGAGGCCTCGCTGATGCGACTTTGGCCACGTCTATATTAGTCCACGCTACGCCACTCTACCTATACAACTTTCTAAACTCAAAAACTAAAAATTGCTCAAAACTTGAAAATATTAAAATATATGCATGTATGCACTCTTTCCGCGGTCTTCGAGTAGTGCGGTTCACGTTTACGTAGAGGTCTACATAGACTTCCCGGGTAGGCGGCTGAAGGAGTCGTACGAGCGTTGCTGTACCCTTGGGGATCGAGAAAGATTCACACTAAATTGGGGCTTCTTTCTTCTGGGGCTAAGCGCTGTGAGTAAGGATTCCTAAAGCCTGAAGTTTTTACGTTTTGGTGTTGAAAATATGGTGTCTTCGTATAGTCGAGGAGGTGCGCATGCCTTGCGAAAACGCGTCAGTGGTGAAAATGACGGTTATGCGCGATACCAGTAGCAGCCCTTTATGCATGATCAGAATTTCATCGCTGTTGTTTGAAGTGTTTCTTATTCATATGCTAGGAAAGTCTGGGAGTTTCGAGCTCAATTATCCAGATTATCTACGGACAAAGCCGGGAAAGCTTATAAGCAATAGCTTATATGACCGGAACAGGAGAACTGGCGAATTGACTTAGTATCAGTGACAAAACAAAAAAAGAGATAAATATAAATAATAAAAAATTAAGTAAGAAAGGATACATTTCTTTTTAAGTTCTCTATCATACTTGGAAACCATAACTGTACAAGCACCACATCCTCCTTCTCCACACCCAAGTTTGGTACCACATAATCGTACTAAGGTTTTCATTAAGGAATTTTTATTGAAAAAATATGAGTGACAATAAAAAGAAATGTGATTTTTTGTCAAGATAAAACAAAAAAAATATTAAAATTAATTTAATGGGCCTTTTGAAATAAATAGGGCAGACGCCATTTTTATTGCAGCTGCTCGGTTATTTTTCAAAGTACCTAAATAATTTTTTGGGTTACCAACCTTTAAAAATTTTGACAATATACAAATAACTTAACGTGGAGCTTTGATTTAGGTGAATTTTTAAATAAGAAAAATTATTTGTGCATTTATTAACTGGCATAAACACATTGTATCTATAGCCACCGCGACATCAAAAAGCTTGGATTTCTTTTCCGAGCGAAAAGTATTTTTCTCCTTTCAATTTATACACTTTGCATGTGTCCCAAATTCGACCCTCTCTGGAATATTGTTCTCATGTCTGGGCATCCCCTACAACCCTCAGCATTCTTGAAGCCATTCAAAGAAGGGCTGTTCGTCTTATTAATGATCCTTTACTTACTCAAAGACTTCCTTCTCTTGCCCAACGTCGAGCTGTGGGAGATCTATCGCTCTTCTATAGATACTTTTACGGCTTCTGCTCCGACGAATTATCCAGTATAGTCCCTCCTCTTGCAGTTCCCAACAGAGAAACTCGTGGTGCCGCGCGTATGCATCCCCATACAGTTCAATTGGACAGGCCCCGAACTTCCCATTTCGTTCGTTCTTTTATCCCTAGAGTTTCTAGACTGTGGAACCTGCTGCCAGCGGAGGTCTTTCCTTCCACCCAAATCTTCAAGTTTTTAAGTCCCGTGTTAACAAACTTCCTCTTACCCTGCTTAAGACACCCACGGTACGTTAGTATTTAGGCTTTCAGCCTTCGTGGATTGTCCAAAGATAAAAAAAAACTTAAAAATATTACAAATAAATAAGTAAGTTGTTTACAAAGTTAATTAACTTGGTAAACCTTATTTCTAAAACAAATTATTACCTACTGATTTAAATTTCAAGGCGTAAAAAAACAAACAGTTAAACTGTTAAAATGCATTACAGGTTTAAAATTAATGATTAAATTTATCAAGTTACTGATATTTCTTTCTTTTTAATTCAATTTAAAGAAGAGCTGTTTGCCTTATTAATGACCCTTTTGTTGCAGGCTTCCTTTTCTTGCCCATCGTCGGGCTGTGGAAGATTTATCGCTTCGTTATAGGTACTTTGCATAGATAACCTACATTTAGATCCGCAGTGGCAAGAAACATTTTTCGGATTTTTACGACCTCGCGCAGTTAACAAATGGACGGGTGGACGAACATGCGCACTTAAAAGCCGTGGCGAAATACAAACACCGGCACCCCGTACCCTTCGTCCACGGTCTGACCGTAACCCGCATTAGCTACCGTACTTCAAACGGAAAACCAGGACGCCGTAAACACATTCTTTCCTATAATGCGGATAGTTTGTTTGAAGCCGGGTGCGTTTACCCTCAACTGGCTTGCGCACAAATCGGTTTTTCGCCCATGAAATGTAACTTTTGTTTCACGCAGGTTATAACGTTGGCAATCCGTCGAGATCAGTGGTACTTTGATGGCTTTGGCTGTGGTCAATTGTCCAGTAGAATTTCTCCACTTGCGGCCCATAACAGAGAAACTCATGGTGCCGCACGTATGCATCCCTATACGGTTTAACTAGACAGGTCCCGAACTTCCCACCTTGTTTCACGTTCTTTTTCTTTAGAGTTTTTAGCATGTGCACCTGCTGCCCGCAATATTCTTTCTTTCCCCCCTCAAATCTTTAAGTATTAAATTTCCGTATCAACAAACTTCCTTTCTCTCCCTTAAGACACCTAATTTACGTTTGTATTTAGGTTTTCAGCCTTCGTGGATTGTAGATATTGTCCAAATATAGATAAAAAATATATAATTATTAAATATAATTATTTCTAAAACTCCTAACTTAAAAGTAAATACACAAATAATATTTTTGGTTGATATTAAATTCACCAGCGTTCAAGGCTCTTTATTTTCCTAAAATTACCAAAAAAGCCGGGCAGCTGCAAAAAATAGCGCCTGTCAAATTCTTTTTAGCAAGTACCAAAATTAAGGCAATATGTCACATTACAAAATTGCATCCAAACAAAAATATTGGTAGTCAATTTTCTTCATGTTTTTCATTTGCCTTTGATTTAAGTTAACAACTTAACAAAAATATACTGAAAGAAAAACCACAAAAAGGATACATTTTCTTTCTTAAATAGTGAAGCAAGGTCCATTCTGGATCTACATTGCTGTCTTCAACCTATAGAATTATTCTTTGAATATTACATTTTTTGGAAAAGAATACCGGGTGTCAACGAATTTACTAGACAAGCATAAACTTTATTTGACATATCAAGATAAGACTAGTATAGGTAAATGATATGACCAGAGGCAGTCAATTGCGGTTTAACCGGAAATGGCTTTAGTTTTGAATTTTTAAATGAAACACCGTGTATATTTTGTCAGAATATGAAATTTTAAAATGTTTTAAAGCCCACTTGATATGTTTAGAGCCATTTTTATTATTGTAAATTAATCGAGTGACTCTAGGTAATGTTGTAAAAATACAATCGAAAGTTTTAGTGAGTAATAGTAAAAATAGATATAAAACAATTTAGAGGATTGACATTTTCGTGTCTAACTATAATTTTTCAAATTGCAATCCTTTTTAGAAAAGCAATTTTCAAATAAAGATTTTTTGGCAAATCTAACAATGCCAATTTATTTGAGTTCGGAATGAAAATAAAGTCATAATAGTACGAGAGCTAGTGAACCTTTCGAGTAACGTTACCTGTAAGGCTGGAAATTTGTATAGTGATGAGTCAAAGCATTCTAAGTACGAAAATTATCACCTGGTAAGCATCAGCTGTGCACATCATCACTCTGTATATTTTTGAAAGTTTAAAAAATAATAAAAAAACTTGAAGCTGTAAGCTTGAAATTTTTCTAGGATTTAGTTCAACCATAGTAAGGTTTGAAAAAAATTACAGACGTTTTTTTGATGAGCACAAGTACCTACCTGCCAGGCGAACTCAAAGGTGTGGCCTGGTGTGGCTGATTGGATGGCCATATTTCCAAAACTAATAAGGTTAGATGTACCTAATGTGGTGTTTTCTTGAAGCTTTTTTAAATATCTTTTTACGGTGATACTGGTGATAATATACAGGGTGTTTTTTTAATGGGCACCCTGTAGATTATATTACCATTAAAAAGATCTTAAAAAGTGCTTTAAGGAAATACCACATTAGATACTTCTAACTTTATTAGTTTTCGAAACATGGCCATCCAAACAGCCACACCATTCAGTTCGCCTGGCAAGAACTTATGCTTATCAAAAACGCATGTAATTTTTTTTTCAAACCTTACCATGAATGAACTAAATCCCTTAAAAATAACAAATTACGGTAATTTTCTAGAAACCTGCGGTAACTCCTGATTTTAACGAAATTTGGTATACGGGGGTTTTGGGGCGCTGATCACGAATCTGAAACATTTCGTTCTCGAGATATTCGTCATTAAAGTTCAAATTTGGACTAAGCTTATTTTCACTATATTCCCCTTCTTTTGCACACAATTCTTCATTTAAGCTAAAGTGTCACACAATATTTGATTTTCACCTTCTAAAACCCCGTTTTTCTACGTTTTTACATTATTTTTGCATTAAATTGCGTGGCTTTTCTTTGATCATGCGGCAACCAGTCATACACATAGGGCTTCATGGCACACTGGGATTGAAATGATTCAAAGTACAGCTATGCAATTTAATGCAAAATAATGTAAACTACGTAAAAAAACGGGGTTTTAAAGGTGAAAATCAAATATTGTGTGCCACTTTAGCTTTAAATCAAGAATTGTGTGCAAAAGAAGGGGAATATTGTAAAAATAGGATTAGTTTAAATTTCAAGTCTGATGATGAATATCTCAAGAACGAAACGTTTGCGCCATAAAATTCTTTCAGATTTGTGATTTGTGCCCCAAAAACCCCCGTATACCAAATTTTTTCAAAATCGGAGTTGTCGCAGGTTTCTAGAAAATTACCCAAATTACTATTTAAAGTTATTTAAAAATGTAAAAATGTTAAAATATACAGGGTGTTTCATTTAAAAATTCAAAATTGAAGTCCTTATCGGTTAAACTGGAAGTAAAGAAAAAGTAAGAAATATGCGAAAACTCTCCTCTTTACATGCCATTTACTTATACCAAGTCTCTCTAATATGTCTAATACTTTAGAAGTTATGGCTTATCTAATAAAAGCCTTGACACCCGGTATAATATTGTCGGATTTTAAGATAACAAACAAACCAAAAGACTAATAAGAATTTTAATACATTTTAGTAAAAAGTCTTACCTTTTTCCCGTTAACAAAAAACACAAGTTTTTCACTAACAAAAATATTATTTTGATCGCACATATTTTGCTCCAAAACACACCTAATTTAACTGTGTTATTAAGCAAAGCAAAAACAATCTCAGTTTATTTTATCAAATATATTTATTAAGGATATGTAAAATGGATAATAACTGACATTCATTTATGAATTTCTATCCTTTATTAGCTTTATGCAAAAGAAAAGGATATACATTTATTTAACCATCACCAATTCTCGGATTGGACACTGTTAATAATTTTTTTGCTATAGGCTATAAACATTTTCGTTCTTATACGAGGGTCCAGCCTAAAATATACTTACAGATCGATTAAGGGGAATCTTGGCCAAAGTCGGTCTATATAAGGTCACGACATTCGGCCATATTGCTTTGACGTGTTATGACGTCACATCTCCCATTTTTCGGCCATGTTGTTCAGTGCCGGAGATATACAGTTTATAGTATTAGTAGAACAACCGTTTACACAACAGTTTTTAATTGTTATTAAGTTGTAAATTCTTTTACTTTAAATAAAAAACATTTGGAATTACATCTTTCAACAAATATCACTACCAAAACAATGCAAAATGAAGTGCGCAAATTCTAGACGCCACTGGATTGATCATCAGCTTTGATTTTATCCAGTCTTGCCAACTTTTATCCGTGGAGTGCCCTTCCTTGCGTCCCCGACCTCGAATTGCCTAAAAGTTGAGGATATGTCGCAACCTTATAAATATAAACTAACCTTGATCTTGGCATTACGTACTACCAAGAGTTCACATGTATAAGGGTTTAAACCACGGACGTATATATAGCTTTTTTTTATGGGAGGGGTCTAAGTGGCAACAAATTTGGTATACAAAAAAATTGAAAACCAAAAAAGAAAAAAGTTCCCACTTTCAAAACAACAATCTATTTTTACAACTTTTGTATCACAAATTAAAAAAAAAACTTACTTTCGAAATCCAACCATTCCTTTATTTTTCTACTACAAAATGTTCTCTTTCCTCCTTCCCCTATGCTAAAGGGATTCCACATACCAAACTTGCTAAGGTAAAGAGTGGTTCAAAACCCCAAAACTTCCCCTCCCTTATACGCAGGGTGTCAATTAAATTCATCAATTAAATATTGATGGCTAATGGTATTGGTATGATTTCTTAGCTTATTTTAGAAAGAAAAGTTCATATGAACATATGTCCTGAACGTCTTAACTTTTGAGATACAGGGTGTTAAAATTTTCAAGAAACCAAAAACTTCGAACACACTTTTTTCGTAAAAACTTGTATACTGGATACAAACCTTATTTAAATAAGTATTTATTATTTTTGTTATATATATGCTAATTAAAAATTATAAAACCTAATTTTTAAAGAGAAAAGATCCTGCAATGCTTCTTTTCCTACGACCACTTGTGAAAATAGCAAATAGCACACTGATTTCATGCATAGAAAATGCGTTATATCACACTAGTGTTGCAAAGTACTTTACAGCACTAGTGTTCCAAAGTACTTTACAACACTGGTGTGATACATATTATGATGTCATTCTAAAACTGCTATTGGTTTTGCAAGTGACATATTTATTGTAGTGACAGTAAAAAAACTTTTATTTACCTTAAACGGTAGAACCCAAATTAGCGAAAATCATCTTATTTTATATTTATTAAAATTTACGAAAAAATAAAAACATAAACAAAAATAGACATAACCACAAAAAACAACTTTCACTGACTGGCACAGTGTTGTCAGGTAAGTAGATCAAATTTAAAATCTCCCTTCTACCTTTGAGCACGTACTTTATACGAGGCAGCCTTGCCGCTTGACCGTTCGACCTAAAGCGCCAGAGAAAAAAGCCTATAGATCAAATTCCTTCCTCTCTTTCTTCGTGTACTCAAACAACTAGTTAAATCTTTTTTTTAATCCCTAATTAAACCTAAGGCTAATACACACTTTATGAATCCACTTTCTTTTATCCATTCATAAATAGAATCAGACCCTTCCGACGTTGCCAAATGCTTTCCATATTTTGCATGGTAACTGACGTTTGGTAGTCGTTTTTCCTTACTTTAAGGACTTTAGGTTATGCATTTACAATTTTCATATTTTTTATATTTTTCTTAAAAATATGAGGAAAAACTGTTATTTTTACCTAATTTTACATGTGATGTTTAGTTTCATTAACTCGTTTTACCAATTTTACCCCACCCAGCACCCCTTTTCACTCCCCGGTCCCGTAAGTTTATTTACTGATATTTTTTAAAAACGGAATATTTTGGATATATTACGTTTTATTTAGAAGAGTGTCTAAAATATGTAAGAATCGATAATTTTTAAAAAACCCTTATAATAGCAGAAAACCGTATTAAACTATTAGCGTTATTACCTAACAAAACCATACAATTTTTGTTAAGTGAGGGCCTTTTTAAATTCCAAAATGATAAAAGTTATATAATGCTTCTAGGTAGGTGATTTTCGATGTAAAAATATTGTTAAAACAGTATTATATAGCAGTGAGGAAAAGTATATATCACACTAGTGTTGCAAAGTAAATATCACCCTAGTGTTGCAAAGTTCTCAATTGTTTTTTATTTTTTCTGAACAGATTAACTCGAATTTATTTTTTTGGTGAATAATTTGTGGTCGTAGGAAAAATAGTGTACAGTACTCGTGTGAAAATGACTTTCTTACACTCGTGGGTTTGTCGCACTCGGCTAACGCCTCGTGCTACAATATTCCCACTCGTGTGAAATTAGTCATTTTCCACACTTGTAATGTAATATACTATTTATGGTCTAAAAATATGCAATTAAGTGAGTTTTATTTTTTTCTCTTAAACTAACCAAGATACGGAAAAAAATTAAGAGATATAAAAAGCAGTATTTTTATTTGCTTAATCTAAAGAAAGCACAAAAATTTTACACACATTTACACAGTCAGTGGCGTACCGTTTCTTTGTTGGAAATATTCCTTCAGCTGCCTCTCGAGACGCCACTGAACTTATTAAATGTAATTAAGTTAGTGATAAATTACCCCCTTAATGTCAATAATAATATTGCCAAATTAAAACAAAATTGGGTAAAGACTAGTAAGGATATCTAAAAAAATAAGATTTTATTTTTAAAATTTTAACACTCTGTATCTCAAAAGTTAAGAGGTTTAGGACATATGTTCATATAAACTTTTCTTCCTAAAATAAGCTAATGAATTATACCCTGTATTTTTAGCCATCAATTAAATTACACCCTGTATACGCTCCTGGGTCAAACGATCTTGAAAATGAAATTATTCTTTCTGGCAGGGGTGTTTTGCCCTAAAATTTTTAAGGGTAAATCACACTCCAGCCAGAAAAATTATTTCGTATTTAATTTGTAAAGATCGTTTAACCCTTGTTATATTCCTTCACTTTTAAATTTGTTTGAAAATTAATAGTTATTTACATTACAAGATGCGAAAGTTTACTTTTGGTGTGAGGTGGTTTTAAATGGCCGAGGCGAAGCCGAGGCTATTTAAACCTCCGAACACTTGAAAGGCCTTTCGCATCGTGTAATGTATTATATTTTTCTGCTACTGTTCTATGTATCGCATAATTTAATAATCATTAACATCATGTTTTAATAGAAATATCAGAGATTTTGAAATTTTACCTGTTAAAAATTAATCCATAGCAACACCTTTATTGTTGACATTGTCTGTCATCAGCACTTTTCAGATATTGAATTATTGTTAATTTAGTATAAATCCATTCCCATTTTAAAATGTTAAATGAATATGAAAATGGCATCTAAAAGGCAGCTGACCTTGCGTGTGCCTCACTTCTGCCAGACAAATCTAAAGAGAGGTACCATCAAACATATAAATCGTTTTCTGAATGGCTTGCTACAAAAAATGTGGGGCGGATTGACGAGAATGTGATGTTGGCGTATTTTCAAGAAAAATCCGAGTCTTTATCACCACCAACCCTCTGGTCTGTATATTCCATGCTCAAGTTAACAATTTCCGTAAACAAAAATCAAGATATTTCGGAGTTCAAGAAACTAGTTGCTTTTATTAAAAGAAAAAACGATGGTTATGAGGCAAAAATGTCAAAAACATTTAAAAAAGAAGAAATCATAAAGTTTTTACTTAACGCGCCTGATCAAAGTTACTTAGCAATGAAAGTAATAGCCATTATGGGAGTGGCTGGGGCATGCCGGACAGACGAAATATACAGAATGAAGCTAATTGATGTAGAAATAAGAAATGACGTGGCTATAGTAAAAATAGTGGAGTCTAAAAATAAAGTTAAAAGAAACTTTGTAGTAACCAACGATGAAGGCTCAGTTCCTTATGTCAGATTTCTACAGGAATATATTAAGCTGAGACCAAGGAATGCTCTAGATGAGCGCTTATTGTATCGTTATGAAAGAGGTAAATGTGTTAATCAAGTAATTGGAAAGCACACTATTTCAAATGTACCTAAAGAAATTGCGAAGTTTTTGAAGCTTGAAGACATCAGTAGATACACTGGCCATTCTTTTAGAAGAACGTCAACTACGTTCCTTGCCAATGCTTCGGATGTCGATATTTTGGACTTAAAAAGGCATGGAGGTTGGAAGTCTTCTTCTGTTGCGGAGGGATATATTGCTGAATCCTATAGTAATAAGGTGGAAATTTCAAAGAAGATTTTACACGAAATTCCTACCAATATTTCGTCTAATGAAGTAACAGTGAAAAATATGAATATTAACGTAGTTAAAGGTGATAACGATACCCCAACAACAAATTTAAAAACTGTTAATTCAAGTATTATTCCTCCAATTTCTTTTGCTAATTGCTCAAATTGCACAATTACTTTTAATGTCAATACCTAACCTAGTTTTTTAAAATATTTTGTTATAAATTAGTTACTTTTATAAATAAATCCTAATATTTCCAGTAGGAACCTTAGCCAGAGAGCATATTCCCCCACTCCTTCCAATGACCTTGGCCACGCCTCTTGACCTTGGTGCGCATGCCCCGCCCACTTGACCTTGACCTTGAGATTTGGTCCCGCCCACTTGGCCTTGACATTGAGATTTGTCCTTGGCCTTGAGATTTAAACTTGGCCTTGAGATTTGTTCCCGACTATGTTTAACCTTGATATGTTTGGCCACACCCACTTGTGCGTGAACGTTTCCCTATATATAGTAGGATGAGGAGTATTTTACTTTCAGAATTCGACAGCGAGTTTAGTGTTATCAGTACAGCAGCCGCAGCAGCATACCACAATAATTAAAATGGGTTACGTTTGTGAATGTGGTGTGGTGTTTACACGTAATTACAACATGAATCGTCATAAAGGGAATCGTGTCGTTTGGAAAGATCTTTAAATGTGCCTGGAGGAAAAAGAATGTGTATAGATGGTGTTACGGTGGCATCAACGCCAAAGATGGAAACTTGTGTTGCATGTAAAATAGATATTCCATCAAATCATAGGTTAGCTCATCAAAGAACATTGCAGCATAGAAATAATGTGTGTGCCAGTGTCCCGTAATGTTCAACTAATACAAAGCGCCTTTAAAGCAGAATTGCCACTTACCGCATCAGCAGTGATACCGAGCATCTGGATTATGCGGTATTTTTCAACGAAATTAAGTGCAATGTTTTTAGAGTGATAAACGATGCATTACGGGTGCATCACGCATTAAAAATAAACATGATTTCTGTTGGCTTGTATCTGTTACCATCACAAGATATATTTAGCAGAAATCCTTCAACACCCCAACCATATTGTGACAGTTGAAAGTGATTTGGAGGCAGTTTTTCAATCTTTTACCGAGATAATGATGAACCAGTCAACGGAATTTCAGGAAAAGATTCAGGTATGTTAAAAACAAATCTAAGTGTAGTAATAAGTTAACTAAAAAAATATTTTGTTTTTTGCAGGGTGGGCGCTGCAAAGAATATTATACTTAGAAGTCAACATAAACAAGTATGCACCCGTAGGTGCATCTTCCTACATCAGTTTGCCGCGATTCATAGAACTAAAACGAGCTGTGATTAATGTTAGGAACAATGATGAATACTGTTTTGCCTGGGCCATAACATCTGCTCTATTTCCAGCGAGTGGTTCATCCAACCAGACGACATCATATCCACATTTTTCATCTGTGCTTAATTTAACAGGTATGGATTTTCCAGTTAAATTGTGTAATATTAAAACATTTGAAGAACATAATAATATATCCGTGAATGTATATGGTCTAGAAACCACATTTGAACATGGTAAAATAAAATATGAAGTTGTAGGTCCACTGAGGTATGCTCCAAAAAAATTATTAAGACATGTAAATTTGCTGCTTATCACAAAAGATTGTGGTATTAAAGATGATGATGAAGATCACATGTGTGACGTAAATTGTTCAAAAGTCATTACTGTTGGATTAAGAATTTATCATCCTTAGTTTCTGCTCAGATCTCAGCGCATAAACATAAAATGTACTTTTGCGATGGCTGTCTCATTCACTTTACTTCATCAGCTGCTTTAACATCACATCAACAGTTTGATTGTAACCATGTGTATTCATTAACACCCTCAGTGGACATAAAACTAGATAAATTTGGAAACACCGTGCCGGAAAATATACTAAAATTCGAAAACATCGAAAACAAATGCGCGTACCGTTTATTGTATACGCGGATTTCGAATCAGTCTTAAAGCCAATTGAAACGGTCACCCCTAATCCTGAAAATTCCTATACCTTGAAAAGCTTCAAACATGAGCCATACTCTTTTGCATACATAATAAAATGTTCTTTTGACGATACCATTTCCAAACTTGAGCTATATCGTGGTGATGATGCGGCCAAAGTTTTTGTTGACCGATTAGAAAGTGATTTAAGATCTTTGTATAATACCTATATGAAAGACATTAAACCAATGAAACCTTTAACCGCGGTTGAGAAAGAGGAATTTAAAAATGCCCAGTTTTGTGGTATTTGTGAAGGCCCCTTTAAAACAGATGATATTAAAGTAAAAGATCATTGTCATATTACGGGTAACAAAAGATTTGGTGCTGCACATTCAATTTGTAATTTAAATTATAAATTACCTAATTTCGTTCCGATAATATTTCATAATTTAAGCGGCTACGATAGCCATTTATTTATAAAAGAATTGTGTAGATATGGGGACAAAATTAATGTTATAGCTCAAAGTAAGGAAACGTATATATCGTTTACCAAGAGCATTTACGTCCACGACTATGTTGACCGCAAGAGCGGCACTTTGAAAAGAAAATATTTAAAGTTGCGGTTTATTGACAGTTTTAAATTTTTGTCTACATCGTTGGAAAATTTGGGTAATGGCTTAAATATTGACGATTTTCGTGAGACGCGTAAACATTTTCCCAACAATGATCAGTTCAATATGATGCGTAAAAGGGGGTATTTCCTACAGTTTTATCGATTCAATTGAAAAAATGCGCTACCCAACTCTTCCAACAAAACTCAGTTTTACGACAATTTACGTGAAGAGCATATCAGTGACGAAGTTATGAGCGTGCTAAAGAAGTATGGCGCATGTTTGGGTGTAGGAATCTTGGCGATTATTCCGATTTATATCTCAAGTCAGACGTTTTAGTTTTATGCGATGTCTTTGAACAATTCCGCGATTCATGTTTAAATGTGGATAAACTAGATCCTGCGCACTATTATACCCTACCAAGTTTGTCATTCGATTGTATGCTGCGCATGACCAAGGTAGAGTTGGAGCTTTTGACCGACATAGATATGGTGCATTTTTTAAAAAAGCTATACGCGGTGGTATAAGTCAGTGTACAGAAAGGAAGCATATTGCCAATAATTCCTATTTACCAAATTTTGATCCTAAAGAACCATCCTCGTTTATTATGTATTTGGATGCTACAAATTTATATGGTCATAGTATGTCTCAAGCATTACCATACGGCGGTTTTAGATGGTTGTCAGAACGCGAAATATTAGATTTAAATATCGTGAATATTGATGATGACAGTCCACAAGGTTACATACTGGAAGTGGATGTACATTATCCAAATGAGTTATTCGACGCTCATGCCGATCTTCCGTTTCTAGTCGAAAATATTAAACCACCCACGGACGCGACTTCTTCAAAATTACCCAAATTAATACCAAATTTAAACGATAAAAAAAAGTATATTGTTCATTATAGGACTTTAAAACAAGCCATTTCAAACGGTCTTATGGTAATGCAGACACATAGGATCTTAAAATTTGATCAAAAGAAATGGTTAAAGGAATATATTGATTTTAACACAGAATTGCGAAATAAATCAACTACGAAATTTGCTAAAGATACGTTTAAATTGAAAAATAATGCGATTTTTGGTAAGACAATGGAGAATGTTGATAAAAGAAAGGATATTAAACTAGTTACTCATTGGCAAAATAGTCAAGGTAGAGCAGGAGCAAGAGCTTTAATTGCTCGTCCCAATTTTAACAGCAGCTCCATTTTTACCGAGGATTTCGTTGCTATTCATATGAATAAATTAAAAATAGTTTACGATAAACCAATTTATGCCGGGTTTTCCATTTTAGATATTTCCAAAACAGTAATTTATGATTTCTTTTACAATTTTATTAAATCGAAATTTGGCGATAAGGCTTCATTACTATACACTGACACGGATTCTCTCATTTTAAAAGTTTTTACCGATGATTTTTACCGCGTAATTAGAGAAAATCCCGATAAGTTTGATACATCCAATTATCCGGAAGTTAATAATTTTAATATTTTAAAAAATACATCAGTGGTTGGCCGTATGAAAGATGAATTTCCTTGTGATCCGATAGTCAGCTTCTACGGTACTGGAGCCAAAGCTTATTATGTAAAATCTGTAAACAGCGAATTAAAAAAGCTAAAGGCATAAAAACAGCGGTAATCGAGAAGGAGCTTCAACTGTCGGATTACCAGAAAATCGTTGAACAAGGCGGCCTGATATTCCGAAAAATGAAAACATTTCGGAGTAATTTACATGATGTTTACACGGATGTAATCAACAAAGTGGCCTTATCACATTATGATGATAAACGTTTTATTATTCCGGGTACAACAAAAACTCTACCTTGGGGTCATTCAGATATCGATTTTTACCAGACAGATCCCGATGTAAATATACGAATGTTACAGTCTGTGGTGGAAACGTTTCTTACCGATGACAACAATGACACCGTCGTAGCCACCGCCGATGATGATGATGATAACGAGAGAAAATTACAAAACTTGTTGGCAACTGTAGAAACGTTTCTAGCCGATAATATTTAGTTACTGGAAAATCCATATTATTTTTGTTATGCATACAACATTATACTACTACACATTTTTTATATTTTTGTATTGTAATTTTTACCATAATTTATTTTACAATAAATTAATTTCACTATATATGTTGTGTTTTTATTTTGAGTATAGGGTTAATCATACCTGCTAATGCATTTATTAAAAAAAAAATAGTTAAAGAAATTATGATAATCCATATTTTGTTTAATTATTTTCTTGTGCACATACACACACACACACACAATACTACATCTTCACCTTGAAAGTCAAGGTCTGTTTTAGAAGGTTAATAGTGTGTGTATATACCCAAGATTTGAAACTGGTTGACCTCGAGACAAGATGACCTTGGCTTGATGCTCCGAATGTTGGGGTGGGCGGAGTTTGAAAATAGGGGTGGTGGCTTTAGAATGTAGTAGGGGTGGTGGTGGTGGGGCTTTAGAATGAAGTGGGGAGTTTGTGGTATAAAGATAGGGATTTTTATGCACAGGTATTCAGTTTTAAAGCTGCAAGCAGTCTTTAAAGTTTAGCAAGTTTTTTTTCCAAGATTTCATTCAGTGTTTCAATATGAGTGGTGGTGGAAAGAACCTCCTCAGTGTAATGGCGAGAAGATTTTGAGCTTGGCTCAAGAACTCAAACCTATTTGGCAGAGGAAATGTGTCAAGACGGGCCCTTCCCCGACCTAGACCTCTCGTTTATTTTGCAAGATGGTCGAGACGAAGAAGAAGAAATGAACTGGGCCTGCTCTTCCATTCTGGAGGATCTTCGAAAAAAGTGCGACATTATTCGAGGCGCAGAATGCAGCGACGGCAACAACGACGACGACGGTGTGGATCCACTTCCCGTCCATTAACACCAGCAGCAGCAGCAGCACCAGCGGTGTCATCACCGAAAGTAAATATTATTAGTGATGTGGTGGTGGTGCAAAGACCGAAAGCTGTGAGGGAGTCAAGTTGCAGAAAATTTTGGAGGCTCCTCGAAGTGCAACAACGAAAGTGGCGACTAAATTTTACAACAGTCGTCAGTTGCAGCTGCCTAGTGCTAGTGTTGTAGCAGAACGTGAAGATGCCATTTTGGTCGCGCCAGAACGCCCACTGTCACCCATATTTACGACAAGGGCCGTTAAACGTAAGCGGGTGACAACAACAACAAACAAACAAGTGATCAGCGGACCAGAATGGCTTCAGGAAATCGACTGCAGTCAACGGCGCACGATGTTTTCGTCGATGGTGAAAGTGCGGGAAGACATTAAAAAAGAACTTTTGGAAAAAGACGAGCGAGTGCGGAAGTGTGAGGCAGAGCTTATTAAATTACAAAAACAGCTGATGGACTTAAAACTAGATGCTGCAAAGAGCCGTCAGCAGTTATCATTATTTAATAAGCTCTGTACACATGATAATGACTGAAATATTAGTAAATTTGTATTTTGTATTTTGTATTTTGTGATTTTTTAAATAAATCAAATTATTTAAAATATGTTGTGTTTTATTTTCACTATAGGGAATTTTTATTACTTTTTTGCTATTTTCAATTTTTATATCAGTTTGGTGTATTAGCCGAAAACAGTTATAGGAAAAAAAAATTTGTTTATTTCTTTCTAGCAATATCCAATAATAAATTGTCAATTTTTCTTTTAAAAATCTATATTTTATATACCTATAGAGCTTATAAAATCATCTATAGCATCTAATGCGCCTGGCATTGACTTTAAAAACACCCTATCAAAAAAGTTATAGCTCATAAAAAGCCACAAAATTCCTATTTACACAGTTCAGATTTCATTTTTTATTAAAAATTAAAAGTAAAAAAATTGAATTTTTGTTGCAATGTTTAACAATTTTTTTGATACACTTGGCAACACTGCACAAAGAATTTTATTCTTCAGAAAAGTTTAGGTTTCACCTCTTTTACTCATTTCCAAACTAAAAGTATCATTTTTTGCGCCGTTTACATTATAGCCAATGCGCAGGCTCTGAAACTTTAAACAACCATAACTCAAAAACGGCTCATTTTAGGCTCTTAAAACCAACACCCACACCCTTGGGGGTGATGCCTCTATTTTTTTATTTTTTTACCCAAAACACCTGTTTTTTAATGTTTTTTTATTTTTTTTGACGGGTGGGCGGGCGGGACTTATAAAAAAAAAAAAAAAAAAAAAAAACCATGCGCAGTCACTTCCGACTGGTTTCGTCACTACAAAAACACCCCTTCACCCTAAAACTTCTATTTAAATGGGTCAACTTTTTCAGTTTTTTTCAATTTTTATATATTTTTTATATACTCAGATTCCCTATAAAAAGTCGATTAGTAAAAGTACTTTTATTTTTTGCCTATCTAGAAGGGTTACCACGTGGTCCCTTCGCAAAGTGCCGACTACCTGCGAAATTTACTTTCCAATTTTTATTTTTGGAATTTTTCAATTTTTTAAATTGCTATTATATGTAGAAAGTAAATGCCATCATTTTTTCTTAATAATTTTTTTCAAAAATTGCTCTAAAACCATTTTTTTTAATTAAATTTTTTGTTTTTTTCAATTTTTTGATTTTTAATTTTTTAAATTGCTATTATATGTAGAAAGTGAATGTCGTCATTTTTTTCTTATAACTTTTTCTTAAAAAATGGCTCAAAAACAACTTTTTTTAAATTTTGATAAAGGTGTTTTGGGTAAAATAAAAAATTGAATATTTTAAAAAATACATTTATTTTTTAAATTTATTTTTGAATTTGAAATGTGTAAATAGGAAGTCAGCATATTCTACATACTGTAGAATTCAGGCCATCATCATCCTCAACGTCGATTTCATTTTCAACCATTATATTTTGTTGCTTACATTGTTGCCACCTCTGCAACGACCATCCTTCCGGCAATGAATTAGGGAAAATTTCAACCCCATGTAGCCCACAAACATCGCTTCCAAAACCATTTCCTGGAGACTTTGTTACAAAAGGACAGTTCGGGCTCCAATATGAGTGGTCTTTCATAGGATTGTCTTCGGGCTCCCACTCATATCCTTCAATATGGCAAAATGGGCATTGAACAACATCACCATGGTTTGTATAAACAAATCCGGCATTCGCAACTGTCTCTTTACTTGGTGTTTTGTGCGGCCAATTATTAAAAGATACCAGTCTATGTTCATATTTAGTATAGTCTAAATGTGTGGCTGAAGACATCTTTTACTATAGTGAGTGTGTGTGTGTGTGTGTATCTGAGCAATTTTATAGATATTCTACATACACATTCTCTTCAAAAATTAGCTCCCCCAACCATCGCCTAAAAAGAACCAATCAGAGCACAGCACAGGTGCACAAAAGGTACCATGAGAGCTCAGCATTATTGCGAGACAAAACACGATGAAACCTACAACTGCACCAGCAGTAGCAGTGTCAAAGTGGTGGGTTAGGTCGCCACCGTATGAAAGTACCACGTTTACTGTTGGCAGAGTGTTGGCGTTGGCGTTTCAGCAAAATAAGAATGACGGTTGCAAAGTGTCGAACATTTTTTTTTTTGTTTTTAATATATAACATATTGTTACAGACTTTCAAAAATGTGTTTAGGTTATAGAATTTTAGAGAGTTAGGATCATTTAATTTAGTTTGTTAATTTATTTAAATAATTTACCTTAATTTTTCCAAGTTCTTTCATCACTTTCGAAGGTTTCCGAAAACGCCCGAATTATCTATTAATAACTTTTATGCCATCATGTACTATGGAATTTTCACGATATTTCTCGAATATTCTAGATCATTCTTTACTCTTCCACCATACTATAAAAGGGCGACGGGAAATCTTGGATCAGTCAGTATAAATTCGACTTTTGTGTTGTAAACTTCGAGACATTGACAAGAGTAGATTTTGTCGTTGTTGTAACCATAGTTACGTTCCATTGTTAATAAAGGTATAAAAACGAAGACACGTGTTTTTATACGAGGTGATTTGGAACATTTGGTGTCGGAAGCGGAACAAGGTTACTCAAGGAAGCCCAAGTGGTAAGAAGAGTGAATGCCAGTTGAGACAAGACAATACACCGCCAGTATGGAGGAGATAACTACGCTAATTAGAAAAATGATGGAAGACATGAAGATCAGTCAAGAATCCCTAAAAGAAGATCTAAAAGCTATGAAGACCAGTCAAGAAAACCTGAAAGAAGACATGAAGAGCAGTCAAGAATCCCTGAAAGAAGACCTCAAGAAAGAAATAAAGGCCAATCAAGAGGAAATGAAGAGAAGTCAAGAAGAAATGAAGCGGGAAATTCAAATTAGTCAAGAAGAAACAAGACGACAAATGGAGAAAATTCAAAAAGACATAAAGAAAAGCCAAGAACAAATGAAGCATGAGCTCAAAGAAAAGATGGTAAAGATTCGAGAACACTTAAAGGGAGAATTTCAACAAAGTCAAGATGAAATGAGGCAAGAAATGTTACTCGAACTAAAACTTACAAAGGAAGATGTTAAAGAAGATATGCAAGAAATACAACAGTCGGTTGAAGATAAAGTTTATCAACTTCAAAGCCACATTCAACAAGAAGTACAGCGACAGATCAAAAAATAGCTAATACTGGTGTCGTTGCAGAAAGTGGTAATTCAACTACTGTTATGAAACCACCAACTTTCGATGGAAAGGTACCGTGGGTTACATACCTTCGACAATTCGAGGCTGCTGCCAACGGCAATAATTGGAGCCCACCAGAAAAGGCTCGAGCTTTGGTACTTGCTCTTCGAGGAGAAGCCATGGAGGTGTTAAGAAACATCCCTGATGAAAAGCAGTCTGACTATGAATCGATTGTCATGTTCCTGGAGATGAGGTACGGCGAAACCCATCTGCAAGAAGTTTATAAGGCGCAGTTACAAGGACGAAGACAGAAGTACAATGAAAGTCTTCAAGAGTACGAAGCGGACATTGTACGTCTAGTTAATTTAACGTATCCATCGTACCCGGAAGAAATTAAGCAAGAATTGGCGGTAGGCAGTTTCATTGAAGGGCTGCGCGATCCGGATATGAACCAAGCATTAAGAATGGCCAGATTGAAGAAAATATCAGAAGCTCTTGCCTACGCGCTTCAGTTCGAAACAGCCAAACAAACGTCTAGGAGTCAGACAAGAATAAGAAGAATACATTTTTGTACCAGAAGAAGACAATTCAAATAAAGATTTTGCAAGAGTAATGAAGGAGTTGCAAGAAATTTTCCTTAAGAAGCAAACAGAAGAAGACAACAGTGTGACATTTAGAAGAAGAAATACTATCCGCTGTTGGAAGTGTGGTAAAGAGGGGCATCTACAGAGAAATTGTACCAAATTCAATGCCCTTACTAGTAGTCCGGAAAACTCCCAGTAGTCAGCTTCAAGGGGCGAAAGCTGGCTAGGTGCTACCAAGCCCCACCAACAACAACTATTAGAGTATCCCGGCTGCAGAACAATGGCTCCAGCTTGGTAGTACCTGGAAATCTATGCGGTCGGGAATGTGAGATGGTACTAGATACTGGTTCTACACATACCATCGTGAAGCCGAACATCGTAGCTCATTGTAAAATAGTCCGCCCTGAGAAGAATTACATCTTGGAAACTGCTAATGGAGAAGTTTTACCAATAAAAGGCATACATGAAGCCAGAATAACCCTAGGGACAACAACATTCATACATGTCGTGTTTGTTGCCGACATCATGGACGAAGTTATTCTTGGCCTAGACATTATGGAAAATCAGAAGTTTGTACTAGACCTTCCACAACGGGTACTACGAACTAATAAAGAAGAGATTGTAATGAGACTACCACGAAGCAGTGAAACATCGATTCGAGAAGTAGTCCTCACGGAAGATGTTATTCTACCGCCAAACTCAGAAAGCGTCATACAAGCAAGGTTTGAAGATTCAGAAGAAGGTGAAATCGTGTTAGTCGAACCATTAGAAAATTGTCCCTTATACTCTAAAGGAATTCTACCAGCAAGAACTCTGGCGCAAACCAAAGAAAATATGGTATTTGTCAGAATGATGAACCTGAAAGATTTCCCTCAACAGGTCAAAATGGGTGACAAAGTCGGTACCTGTCAACCTGCTGCTATGATAGTTACCCATCCATGTACCACACCTGCAGGAGTCTCCACCCGTAAACTACCTGAGGCTCTACAAAACCTGGTGATTTCATCAAAATCCTTGTTAGACCCAGTCCAAGTATCAATGCTGGAAGAACTTTTAAGAAGAAATCAAGATGTTTTCTCTTTATCCGAAAAAGATTTGGGTAAAACCAGTGTAGTTCAACATCGAATAAACACTGGAGACGCATCACCAATAAAACAACCACCCAGAAGAATTCCTTTAGCCAAGAAAGAAGAAGTTGAAACGTTACTTGAGGACATGCAAAATCAAGGCATTATAGAACCATCCCAGAGCCCATGGTCATCTCCTGTAGTCCTAGTCAAGAAGAAAGATGGTTCCACCAGATTTTGTGTTGACTTCAGAAGACTGAATGACGTCACGAAGAAAGACAGTTTTCCACTACCAAGGATAGACGATACCCTAGATACACTCACCGGATCAAAATGGTTTTCGACATTAGATCTAAAAGTGGCTATTGGCAAGTAGAACTTCATCCGGACGACAAGGAAAAATCTGCTTTTTCAACTGGAAACGGACTGTGGCAGTTTAATGTTATGCCATTTGGTTTATGCAATGCCCCCGCTACTTTTGAACGTTTGATGGAGTTGACACTACGGGGACTAACTTGGAAAACATGCTTAGTATACCTTGATGACATAATAATTCTTGGAAAAACATTTGATGACCACCTGAAAAATGTTGAAGAGGTTTTTCAAAAGCTTAGATCCGCCCAGCTGAAGCTTAGCCCAAAGAAATGTCACCTGTTCCAGAAAGAAGTCAAGTACCTGGGGCATATAATTACAGAAGATGGAGTAAGAACCGATCCAGAGAAGACAGAAGCTATCCAGAACTGGCCTATACCAAAGAACAAGCAGTTTTCTGGGACTGTGTACCTATTACAGACGGTTCATACATGGGTTTGCTGATATTGCTAGACCATTACATCGTCTTACGGAAAACAACAACAACTATGAATGGACTGAAGATTGTCAAGCAGCTTTTATACACCTAAAGAAAGCCCTGTGCAATCCCCGGTGTTGTCATATCCACAACCAAATCAAACATTTATTGTGGACACTGATGCAAGCAACACTGCTATTGGTGGAATTTTGTCACAAATTCAAGATGGCCAAGAAAAAGTTATAGCCTATTTTAGCAAAGTTCTGTCCAAACCTGAAAGAAATTATTGTGTCACCAGAAAAGAACTTTTAGCTATTGTCAAATCTTTGGAGCATTTTCATAAATACCTGTATGGCCAGAAATTCCACCTAAGAACGGATCATGCATCACTTAAATGGTTGCTTCAGTTCAAGAACCCTGAAGGTCAGATAGCCCGATGGCTGCAACGTATTCAAGAATACGACTTTAAAATCGAACATCGAAAAGGACTGAACCATAAGAATGCTGACACTCTATCAAGACGACCCTGCCCGGACGAATGCAAACACTGCAGCAGACGAGAAGAGCAAGAAGATCCCGATGAATTCCACTGCCGAAGAACACGCATCCAGTGCTCTCAAGAATGGGACCCTAAGATCTTGGCAAAGAACAACTAGAAGATCCAGATTTTGGAGACATTGTCAAACTTAAGACAGAAAATGTGAAAAGGCCACCATATCAGCAAATAGCTTCAAAGTCTCCAAGACATAAAGGGTACTGGGCCATATGGGACTCTTTGGTTATTAAAGATGGCCTATTACAAAGGGTCTGGGGAAAGTTCTGACGGCAAAATCCATAAACATCAGATAATCCTACCAACCAAAAGGATTCCTGAAATATTGCAAGCCTTGCATAATGGTGTAGGAGGTGGCCATTTCGGAGTTATGAAGACTCTTGAAAAGGTTCGAGAAAGGTTCTACTGGCTGGGAAGTCGTGCAGACGTAAAAGACTGGTGCAGAATGTGTAAGGACTGCGCTTCCAGCAAGGGACCGAAAACCCGAAGCCATGGCAAGATGAAGCAATACAATGTAGGGGCACCTTTTGAAAGAATTGCCATAGACATAGCAGGGCCATTTCCAGTTAGTAAATCAGGGAATCGCTATATATTGGTAGCCATGGATTACTTCAGTAAATGGCCAGAAGTCTACCCAATCCCAAATCAAGAAGCTATCACTGTTGCCGATGTATTATTTCAACAATGGATTTGTCGCTATGGAGTTCCTAGAGAAATACATTCCGACCAAGGCAGAAACTTTGAGTCCGATCTTTTCAAGAACCTTTGTAATCTCCTGGGAATCCATAAAACAAGAACAACACCTCTTCATCCCCAGTCCGATGGCATGGTAGAGCGGTTTAACAGAACACTTGATAACTACCTGAAAATTAAAGTAAATGACCAACAAAGTGACTGGGATAACTGTATACAGCCGTTTTTATTAGCATACCGCTCCGCAATTCACGAAACTACTGGCGAAACACCTGCTAAAATCATTTTCGGAGCGGAAATATGCCTTCCAGTTGACTTGCTTACAGGACGACCTTCCACCAATGAAGAACCAGCAGAAGACTATGTAAGTCAACTAAGTAAACAGCTACAGAGGATACATGAAGAGGTGCGTACCAAGTTACGAAAAGGAAGTGACCGTATGAAATCCCGCTATGACTTGAAAGCTCACCATCAGGGATTTGTCGTCGGTGAAAAAGTTTGGTTATACAATCCAAGAAGAACCAAGGGGCGTTCACCGAAACTACAGAAGTCATGGGAGGGACCATATAAAGTGGTGACACGGCTTAATGATCTGGTGTACCGTATACAGAAGAGTCCACAGGCAAAGATGAAAGTAGTACATCTAGAAAGGCTAAGCCGTTATCAAGACAGTGAAGATACTTGATCGAGACGATCAAAACTTGGAAGGGGGCAATGTTACAGACTTTCAAAAATGTGTTTAGGTTATAGAATTTTAGAGAGTTAGGATCATTTAATTTAATTTGTTAATTTATTTAAATAATTTACCTTAATTTTTCCAAGTTCTTTCATCACTTTCGAAGGTTTCCGAAAACGCCCGAATTATCTATTAATAACTTTTATGCCATCATGTACTATGGAATTTTCACGATATTTCTCGAATATTCTAGATCATTCTTTACTCTTCCACCATACTATAAAAGGGCGACGGGAAATCTTGGATCAGTCAGTATAAATTCGACTTTTGTGTTGTAAACTTCGAGACATTGACAAGAGTAGATTTTGTCGTTGTTGTAACCATAGTTACGTTCCATTGTTAATAAAGGTATAAAAACGAAGACACGTGTTTTTATACGAGGTGATTTGGAACAATATTTACTAAACCTCTTCTTCTTCTTCTTCCTACCAGAAACATAATATTTATTCTTAATCTGAATAAGAAGATGAAGTAAAGCCAATGCTATCTAAACCGACATTTAGCTATTTTATTTCTTTACTAAACTGTCAGAATAAAAACAAAAATATACTAAGATAGAATATCGTATGCTTTTTTTTGGTTAATTGTCAAATATTTAACAACTTTCTTTCAAAAAATTCTGTCGTCCTGAGAAGGACGGATTTTTTTGTATCGGTCGTCATCGTAGTGTGGGTCCTAGAGGTTTGGATGAATTAACCAGGGAAGTATTCATGGGAACCAATGGCTGATGCAAAATCTTCAGTAGAATCTGCAGGTCCATCCAGTTCCACATAAACACGAGATGCAATCTGCGCCCGCCAATGCGGGTCCATTGTGGTGGAATCAGCCGGTCCGGGTGGGCTAGGTGGTCTACGTGTATATCTGTCATAATTCGAATCAATGATGTCTACTTGAATGTCCTCGTCGTCGTCGTCGCTAAATATTGGTTGTACATCTATTTGGTCTTCTTCCACCATGTCGTCATCTTCCACTAGGTCGTGGAATGGTGGTAAATCGACGACGGCATCTCCGTCGACATCATCCATCCACGCCTCGATATCTCCCCATAAATCGTCGTCGTCGTCGTTTCGGGCAATGGGCACCGTGTCATCCGAATATAAAGATGACCCTCGGCTCCCTGGTCTTTCCTCTTGGATGTCGACGTCATCCATCTCCGCATCCTCCACTAAATTGTCGAAATCGACGACAACATCTCCGTCGCCCTGATTCACCCACTCCTCCAGGTTGGCCAATATCCCGTCAAGGTTGCCATCCTCCGTGTCAGCTGAATATATTGAAGAGCCTCGGCTCACTGGTCTTTCGTTTTCAAAACTCATGATGTTGATTCGGCTGTGCTTCAGAAGGAACTAATTTCGAAACCAAAAACGTGGCCTTTTTGTTAAAAAAATAAGCTCCACCCACACATTTCTACAACAGACCAATCAGAGCATAGCATGGGTGCACAAAACCGCGGGTCCCTCAGACCTCGGCATCAGTTCACGTCGAGAGTTTAACATGGCAACACCAGCAATAAGAATGGCATCCGCCAAAAAATGTTACAAAACTTTTCAAAGACCGGTCTTAATAGTAAGGCCTAACAACCATGTGGTAGAAGACAGCGTGTGGCAAGAACCGGAAATTTATCACCCCGAAGAAGAAGAACAAGAAAATCAAACCCCGGCAGCGGCGTCGGAAGAGCAAGCGATGGTGGCAACCCCTGCAGAACCTCTTCGGGGTATATTAGCCTTAGAACAAATTAATACGACAGCCTATATGCGTGGACTACGACGACAAAGACCAGCGCCATACAGGCCAGCACCTCGTTCGGTGCTTTTGTCTCGGGGTGATACACCGCTTCAATAGGACACACTATTCCAAAAAAAAAAAACCGGTTCTTTTCAGAACCAAAGCATATTTTAAAATAATTTCGTTTGACTATATTTGTTAAAAGTCCATAGTACTATTTTTAAATAAAGAGAGAGAAGTGTGTAGAAAAGTTGAAAATACTTTGTTTATCTTTTTTTTTATGCTTCATAATACTTATATTCTACGTACGCTTGAGAAATCCCTAACAAGACGAAACAATTACAGAGTAATATTAAACTCTAAAGTATTAAAAACAAGCGACTTTTCAAAATATTAAAATTTAAAAGTATTACTGTTTTTAATATGAACGAATATCTTTTGAAATTATTTTGTGGCTCTTAAAAGAACCGATTTTCGGGGTGGTGTTCAGGTAGTAGTAGTTGTTGTTGTTTCAGCTGCTGCATAGGTCGACGTCAGTTGTATTTATCTCAGTGGGTTACATATTAGACAAACTGCCGTGGGCATTTCTAATACGCATCGCGCGTTGCAGTGACCACATTTTCCAAAAAAATGGGGTAATCGCATTTCAAAACGGTTGTGCTGGTTTATCCAATTGTTAGTTCTATTTTCGACAGCCTGTCTCCGATAACAGACGCTACATGTATTAACCCCATCCATATCCACGTTGTAAGAAACAATGTAGCATTTTCCATCTGCGTTCTGAACGTCCGGAACCCAAAGTCCAAAGTCAACTTCGATGCCTTCATCAATATCTGACATGTTTTAAATTTGCTGCTGTTGCCTTTGAAAGAACTGTGATGTTGATGGGACTGTGCTTCAGAAAGAACTAATTTCGAAACCAAAAACGTCGCCTTTTTGTTCAAAAAATAAGCTCCACCCACACATTTCTAAACACACCAATCAGAGCATAGCATGGGTGCACAAAACCGCAGGTCCCTCAGACCTCGGCATCAGTTCACGTCGAGAGTTTAACATGGCAACACCAGCAAAAAGAATGGCATCCGCCAAAAAATGTTACAAAACTTTTCAAAGACCGGTCTTAATAGTAAGGCCTAACAACCATGTGGTAGAAGACAGCGTGTGGCAAGAACCGGAAATTTATCACCCCGAAGAAGAAGAAGAAGAACAAGAAAATCAAACCCCGGCAGCGGCGTCAGAAGAGCAAGCGATGGTGGCAACCCCTGCAGAACCTCTTCGGGGTATATTAGCCTTACAACAAATTAATACGACAGCCTATATGCGTGGACGACGACGACGACAAAGACCAGCACCATACAGGCCGGCACCTCGTTCGGTGCTTTTGTCTCGGGGTGATACACCGCTTCAATAGGACACACTATTCCAAAAAAAAAAACCGGTTCTTTTCAGAACCACAGCATATTTTTAAAAGAATTTCATCTGACTATAAACCATACAGATGCTCTTGTTAGCGGTCTAAAAGTCTGAAATCAACCTATTTTAAGGGTGATGGTGGAAATAAGACGCCAAGAAACATTTCAATACATTTATTTGCATGATTTAAATACATTGCTTATTGTTTATCAAAAATATAAAATAACTTATACTACCACTAAATAGACTTATTTGTAACAATACCATTTAAAATGTTATAAGAAAAGAATAAATCTTCTTTTTTAAATAAAAATGTGTTTTTTCTTAGTTTTTTTTCTAGCCAGGAGTAGTTATATTGGTAGTTATGTATTCTTTTTTAAAACATAAGATTGTTTTTTTCTCAGTACAATTTGTATTTATTTTACTTATATCTGTTAACAATATATAAAAAAATTAAACAATATCTGTGTTATCTATCCAGGAGTTAAATTGGTTTGGAAAACCTAACCATTTAACAAATAACTGATTTATTTGATTCTTCTTACGTTCACGAAGGACTTTTTCAACTAAATAGACACCTGGGCTGTTTGTCTTTTGCAGTTCGGCTTCGTAAAAACTACCCATAATTGGTTGACCATTTGTGGATTCCAAAAGATATGTAGGCGGATTTGTTATGTTAACTTTTGCTATTTTAAACTGCTCCGTCGACCACGACGGTGTATAACCTTTGTCGAATATACTTTTATATTTGCTTATACGAACCACATCACCTAAGCGAAATTTAAATTTTTTGGTACAACTTTTATATGATTGTATGCTTTAATATCGGTATGTGGTTTAACATTTATCGGTTTTCATTCCAATGGTACGATGTATGGTATTGTTGTAAGTTTTGTGACAATTGATAATAGCTCTATCCATTTGTAGGATCCTCTAGTCGAAAACTGCCTATAAAGTAGATTTTTTAGTGTTCTTATAACACGTTCCACTATTGCCGCTTTTTCGTACTATACGTGGAATAATGATTGATGTCGTACTTTTTCATTAGAGTTTGAAAAGTCTTATTGTAAAATTCCTTTCCTTGATCGCTTTGCAGGTTGTCTGGTGCATATGCAGCCTCCTCAATAATGTTATTCATTGCTTTGGTTACTTCACTACCAGTCTTTGTTCTAATCGCTTTCGTGTATACATATTTGGAGTAACAATTAATACATACAAGTATGTATCGATATCCGTTATTTTCGTCAGCATATTGCTGCATTTCTGCCAAGTCAATTTGCCACAAATCATAATATCCTTTTATTATTGTACGCCTTCTAACGAAATTTTTTCTGGCCGACCTATGAAGCTCATTAACTATTTTAATTTTTTCTGCGCTGGGCTCCATATCTTCCGTAGTAGCATCTAGTGAGTTACTGATGGAAATAGGCAAATACATGAACTAATAAACAATACCCTCCTCACGAAGTTCCTCTATAATTGACATTATTTCATTGTCGTGTCCAGTATGACCGGCCATCGTTGAACTAACTAACAATCTTAATCGGTCCACTAACTCCTTGGGTTTATTCCAGTACACATATTCAGATTTCTTAGAAGAAAGTTGTTTTTCAATGGTATGTGAAATTTTGCAGTCACATTTTTTTCGTCGTATGGAACCACCTAGTTTAGATCCGGTCATTAAAGGTTTTATGATTTGCGTGTACTTTTTCCATTTGGTTTCCCTCAGACCCTTCTGACTATTATAATTATTATAAGCAGCATCAGTCAGTACCAAAATATTTTTATAATTTTGTAGGACATGTTCACTTATCTCACTTTCTCTGCCTAGTATATGTGGGTTTTTTAAAAAGAGTAAGTCGTATAACTCACGTTGACCATCAAATGTAGCCACATTTTCGAATTTGTTGTTGTAAAATAACACCTTTTCTCCTTGAAAACGTATTTCCATATTGCCCACATACAATTTTTTCTTATTTTGTTTTTATGTACCCCATAAACTGTATCGTATAGTGAAGGCTTATTATTAAAACCATTTAAATATGAATCAAGAATATTCTGTAATGGTTTACCACTAGACTTATAAGATGAAATTGATGATGATGATGTCGACTTGTTTGAGGAGATGGTGTTAATAAATTTGAATCATCAATACTTTTATTTCTTGGTGTAAAAAATGTCTTTGACACCTCTTCTGCTGATGGTTCCACTGCTGAAGTAAACAGAGTTTTTCTTTTTCTTGGGGATTCTAGATGTGCTATTGGAGTTAAGGATTCCATTGCACTTGGTGACCGCCCTGATAAATCCACCATGGGTGTGCTCGTACTGCTAGTTTGTTTCATCGTAGTTGTTGGTACATTGGGTCTTTGCTGACGATTTGTTTGCTGCTGCTTTACGACATTAGATATGGATGTTAATGGTTTGGAGATGGGTTCATAAAATTTTTCCAATTCAAAGTTGTCTCTCACATTTGCCGCTTTAATTTGTTTAAATTTTTCCTTACAGCATCTGTAGCATCAATCAATTTTCGTTTTAACTCAATTTGTTCGTTCATCGTGATGATGTTCTTCCCAGCGTATACAATGATGTAATAATAATTTTCTTTAAGGACTATACATATATATAGCTATCGAATCCTTTTCGATATCTGCCTGAATTTAAGTCACTATCCTTATCAATAACTAAGAAACCGTATTTATTGTCCCAACATTTAGAACACATTTCTTGAAATTGTGGAAAAGTAACATCGGGTGCAACGTGGTCGGAGAATACGTGACGTAAATTCATTTCATCCTGTTTAAACATAATAATAAAATTTGCATTGTCGCGCACTAGTTGTTTCGGAACTCGTGAATAAGTTTGAGCTAAATAAAAGGAATCCTACATTTTTATGTCGCCCCATGCTAAAATATGAACGTATAACATCCTGTTTTTCACACATCACATCATCAAATATGAAAATAGAGTTCGGTTTTGCATCCGATGGTTCCACAATATTTGTTGCATCGCTAAATGTATAGTAGCCAAGTCCTTTTATGGGAATATAATTTTTTTTAAATACTCATATTTCGGTTGATACAACGACTTTGAATAGATATAAATATTTTCAAAACGTAATCCCATAGGATTTGTAAGCAGTGAAATCATAACATTTGTCTTTCCACAATTCGATGGTCCAATGAGTAATCCGCGAATAGATAATGGAAACAATGGGCCATGTTTTCTAAAATGTGTTTCCGTTTGACCCGACCCAACTTTTTCGTCAACATTGTCTATATTAAACTTTTGTTTAAGACATACAATACGCATATTTTAAGAAAACAAAGGTTACTTTTTCGTCAGTCAGATGCCACCCGTGAAACGAAGTGGACGCTCTCGTTATTCAAATAAGACTGGGAAGGTCTAGTTAATTCGCTAATTAATAGTCTTCCTTTCGAATTACACATACCAGGCTACCAATATTGTGGTCCGGGCACAAAAGTAAATAAGCGTGTAGCAAAGAGGTGATCGGGGCATTAATCCATTGGATGCTGCATGCAAAAACACGATTTATCCTATTTAAATAATAAAAATAATTTAAAGGCTCGACACCAGGCCGATTACGAGTTGGAACAGCGAGCTTGGGAAAGAGTAAAATCAAAAGAAGCAAGCGCTAGTGAAAAGGCTGCTGCTTGGTTAGTTACAAACATAATGAAAACAAAACAGCGTTTCGGTATGGGTGTAAAAAAGTTGCAAGGAAAAAGAAAATCATCTAGTAAAAGAAAACGTAATAGTAGACGTGTACAGAAAATGGCATTCGGGTCAGCTCTTAGACGCCCTATACGTTCGGAATTACAAAAAGCTGGTGGTAAAAACCTTGTGGAGAAGAATTTGATAAAAGCATCAAAAATAGCCGTTACTGCAGCTCGCAAATCGCTAAAAATACTTGGTGGTAGGCGAAAAAATTCGCACTCCTAGAATTATACCAATACCAAAGAGGGTGGTCTGTTACCTTTGATACCAATATTTGCTGGTCTTTCAGCTTTAGGGTCGTTAGCTGGTGGTGCTGCGGGAATAGTGCGCGCTTTAAAAACCGTGAAAAATGAAAGACAAAATAAAACTGGAGCTTCTTTGCGATTGCACTCACAAAGTGGTGGTGCCGGGCTTTTCCTTAAACCATATCGATCCGGTTTGGGTTTATACATGAGCAATAAAAGATATACAAAAAACTAATTGAGTCCCTACCGCAACGTCCATTAACCAATATTGACCTGGAACAGTATTCTACTCAAATGAAAATTACCCATTTTAGAGGTGTTTTTATGCGAGATTCCTTACCAGTACGCGGACCCAGACGATACGAAGCAGCAATTGTTAATTTGGATAGTATGCGGGAAGGGGGACACACTGGGTGACATATAGAAAGGTAGCATCCCATGTAATATATTATGACAGCTTTGGTGACTTAAAACCACCCTTGGAATTGGTAAAATATCTGAAAAGTGGTCCTGAAGCAGCAAAAACTATTAACTATACATATGAACGACAACAAAAATTCGACACAGTCTGGTGTGGACATTTGTGCTTGCAGTTTCTCTCCACATAAAAATTAAGTATGTCTGTAAACCCTCAGATGGATCGTGAAAGCTATAAGAAAATGCATACATCTTTAAAGGCCTTTTCTCGGTGTGGCAACAGCTTACTGAAAATGACTGAGGCTGAACTGCAAAATATGCCTAAAGAAGTGATGATTGCTTGTGTTCCAAAAGAGATCGCATTAGTGTGGGATAAGCTACCGGAACATATAAAAAATGACATCGATATTCTAAAGTACCAGTATTGTACGAAACAGTATAAGCAAAACAATGTCGAAGAAAATGATGAGATTGGGGTAGCAAAGAGGTTATTTTGCTGCTATTGTAAAATAAACGATATACATATCCGTGCAGAAAGTACCAATAAGTTGCCAAAACGAAGATTTAGTTATTTAAATTGTTGTAGACAACAATAAAAATAACTACCAGCATATATTTACCATCAGTCATGTCACACACATTCACCCTGACGGGCCGAAACAGCGTCTTAAGCTCAAACTTTTACCCACCAATCGAATTAAATGCATCAAGCCAATATGGATTGGCACTTTTGGGATTCTACAGTTACAATTCTATTTTTAATATTGACGACAGTAATAATTGTTTTTCATATGGAGAAGAACAATGGCAAACATTTAAAAAATTAAAAATTACACCTGGAGCTTATGAAATAAGTGACATTGAACAAGCCATGATTGCAGCGATACGAACATCTGCCAACGACCAAGACGAGATAATTTTTTTATTAACTCCCAATAATAATACCTTAAAGTGTGAAATACAATCGAAATACACGATTGATTTTACTGAAAAAAACAGTATAGGTAAAGTGCTGGGTTTTGAAAAAAGGTGCTAAAAGGTGGGGTGAAGCATGAATCATCATCGCAAGTAGAAATTATGAATGTACGTATAATAAGAATCGATTGTAACATAACAGCTGGTGCCCATTTAAACTCAAAGGAATGCCATATTTTATATGAATTTGATATCGACGTTGAGCCCGGCTATAAAATAACGAAAGAACCACAAAATATTATTTATATGCCACTTACACCCAACGGTCGTCAGTTCATAGATAACATTACTCTTAGCATCTTGGATGATAACGGTGGCCTTATCGACTTTAGAGGAGAGAAAATTATCGTCAAACTTGAGCTGAAGAAAATTGCATAAATATGGGATTTCGTTTCAATCGGCAATTGCATTTGTTGTCTTCAATGCAACAGCAAAAGCATAAAAATAAAAAGTCTACTCAAGCACGGACCATTCGTGGTCTGAACCTTCAATCGAAAGGACATAATCACATTAACCAAAGACTCTCTGCGAGGGATTTAATTTTTTAAAATCCATCGGATTGAAGATAAGAAAAGGCTAAATAATGATGATGATGACTAGTGAGAAAATTGAAGTATTCAGCGAACCCATCATGGATAACTCTATTATTAGCTTACAAGAGCATACTTATAAACCGTATGGGTCGCCAGCATTTGAAAACTCAGACGAAATTCGTATTCCTGTTAATTTCCAAGACATAATTTTGGATATATCCGACAGTTACATTTATATTGAAGGAACGTTCAAACCTAAAGAAGCCAGTAAAATATGTTACCTATCCAATAACGCTCTCGCCTTTCTATTCGATGAAATCCGCTACGAAATGGGTGGTGAACAAGTTGCTGTCGTACGAAAACCCGGTATTACTACAACATTAAAAACCATGGTTTCTTTTGGCTCTCAGCAAGCAAAGAGCCTTTTACCAGTCGGTTGGGGCTTAACCGAAACAAACCAAGCAATTTGGGATGCCACAAGTAAAGTGTTTTCGGGGAAATTACCATTAAAATATTTAATGGGTTTCGCCGAAGATTACACAAAAGGCATTTTCAACGTTAAACAGGAGTTAATTTTAATAATGGCGCGTACCTTCAAAAACTCCTACATCGGACAATGTGATGCAGATATAGACATTAATAAAGTGGAATGGAAAATTCGTCATATCATCCCAGATGATCGTCAAAAGTTAAAAATTATGTCACGCATCAATAAAGGTGGAAACAATGCAATTATTCAAATGTCGTACAGAAATTGGGATTTATACCAGCTTCCCACGCTGCGACAAACATCATCAGACGTTTGGGCTGTGAGGACTAGCACGAGTTTAGAGAAACCTCGCTACATCATACTTTCCTTTCAAAGTAACTCCAATGTGGATACGAGAGAGAAGGACGCAACCAAATTTCAATATGCAAATATAAGCGACGTTAGATTGTATCTAAATTCGACAGTGTATCCTTACGAAAGATGGAACTTTGATTTCGCCAAAAAACTTTACGCAGCAGCCTATTACAATTATGAAAATTTTCAAAGCAGTTATTATGGTCGTGAAATAAACGATCCTATGATGGATTTGGCCGAATATTTGGACAATCCAGTGTTTGTAATTGATTGTAGCCATCAGCCAGAAGCAGTCAAATCCTCTACAGTAGACGTAAAGTTGGAATTTCAAACAATTGGTGGACAACAGTTTCCCAAAGACACTAAAGTGAACGCATTGATTATTCACGACTCATTTTTTCCTATAATATTATGAATGGTAGTGTTACGAATAGATCTATTTAGTACTAGTTTTATGTTATTCTTACTCTATGTGTAACACAGAACCGAATTTATTTTGTATTAATTACCAATAAATTTGATTAAATATAAATTTTGTTTTATTTTGCCCCATAGTTTAATATAAACAAGCAATTACAAAATGCTTAGGAAGTTATTCGTATTATTTATTGATGCGAGGTAACATAATAAAAACAACAATAACGGTAAATTTTTTTATTTATTTATATTGTAACAAAAGAAAGGTTGACAATAAATGTTAAAGTTAGGATTTTTGATACAGCCTCTCATTTTCTAATAACCTATTTTTTTCATCATTAAGGAATTATTTTTCTTTATTTTTCAATAGTAGTGTTTGGTTGCCATCCATCCTTCAGGAAGCGAATAACCACTCGCCATCCCTAGCTCAAGAGACAAATAAACCAATAAATTTATTACATTCGCTTTTTGTAAGTAGTCTCTGCTACATTAATAGGTGAAACAGCAATTGTATCATAAATTTTCTTCTCGAGAGATTGAAATGTTTTTTCATATTTTTCCAGTCTTTCGTATAATTTTATTATATCAAAATTAAGTACATCTTTTCCTAGTTGATCCATTTTTTTAATCTGATGGAGAAATTGTTACTTATATCTTTATTTATCATTTCAATAAATTGAATGTGAAGTTTGTGAACTTCTTTTTTCACGAATTCCTGAGTGGCAGCATCACTTACCATTGTAGGTGTGCCAACATTTGTTAGACGTTTTCCTTCAATGTCATATTGACCGTCAGAGGTAAGCCTGAATCCAACTTCAGGTAAAACACGTAAATTTTTAAATTTATTATACTTGCTCTGGCAACCAAATTTATCAATTCTGTTGTTAACATGAGCCATACTTTACTCACACTAAACTATTTTTTATAAATATCTGTTTTATATGTATACATTATCAATGTCCATTTAAAACAACTTTAAAATATTATTAAAACAATATGTCGTTAACAGCCTCTCGAGTTGTTGAAATTTTATTTCAATCTTTTCAAGTCAGTCGTATAATTTTATTAAATCAAAATTAAGAACATCTTTTTCTAGCTGTTCCAATCTCTTGAATTTTGCATCGTATAATTGTATAATATCCTCATTTATTATTTTAGCCATTTGGATTCGAAGTTCGTGAATCTCTTTATTACATATTCCTGATTAGCAACATCATTAGCTATTGTAGGCGGAGCAACATTAGTTAGGCGCTTTCCTACAATATCATATTGACCATCAGAGGTAACTATAAATCCAACCCCTGGAAAACCACGGATCTTTTGAACTTTTTCATAATTACCTTGACGACCAAATTTATCAATTGTGTTGTTAACGCGACCCATTTTTAACTTAAACTAAACTATTCCAAATGGAATTCCTATATATATGTAACTAGCTGTTAATCGATGGTGGTGGTCAAGAGTCAAAAACCACCACCACCACCATTCGAAAATCAAAACACAATAATATACTAAAAAATATTTATTTTACAAGTTAATTTTATGTGCTATCATCTTCTATATAAACATTTGCATTATTCAGACGGTCATCATCATCCCCGGTTGAGGTGGAGGGAATCGGCGGCGGCGACCCATTTCCTTCGTCATCCACATTAGGCTTTGTTGTGCTGGTGGTGGTGGTGGTGGTGGTGGTGGTGGTGGTGGTGTTGGCGGGAATAAGCTCATACTTGATTATTATTTCTTTGGGTAGGTGTGGAATATTGATAAGATACACCTTTAGATCTTCATCAATCATTTCAACACAAAATTCCTCAAGATTCAGGGAACCATACAAATACTTGTCACATAGGTGTGCTCCTGCTAGCAGATTGGTAGCTTCCTTCATATATTTTCTATATTGATTAACAGTTGCTTCAATAGCTATATTATCACATGTTGCAAAGTCCAATATTTCTCGCGCTATATCTCTTAATTTAAACCCCAACCAAACCATGTAGGTGTATCTGCACTCGTCAGTTATTGCATCGTCCAACATCTTTACAGAAAAAGAAAGACTGTATTTTGTGAACGCGCAAAAGATATTTTAACATTTTTCAACTATGATACATTTTAACAAAGATATATTTTACAATAAACGATCAAAAGTTAATAATGCCCTAGAACTGTTACCACCATTAAATATACAGCTTACTCTGCCCCAGATATGTTAACGTATATTTGCCCTCAGGTTCATTCATGGCAAGTAAAATATCATCAGACAGATTTTCACATATACGTTTCGGTAAAAATACTTGAATTGTAACATTATTTACTTGATCATACAATGTTGTGAGAATAGTTTTCCCAAAACGAGTAGTCATTGCAACCATTTTTTCAATTAAATAAACTCCTCCCACAACTAAATCGGAAATTTTCTTACGTTCAACAAAATCATCTTCACTGTTAATCATTTTATTAATTTTATCTATAGTTTCTTTTGTAATGCTCATAGTTGAAAAATATTGTGTGTGTGTGTGTGTAATATCAAACAAATACCTTAAACAGTCACTTGCACAATACACAGATTCTACTTTACTGTAAGAGTTCTCTGACGAATATACCGTCTACCTTTCGAGCACATATTTATATAGAGATATTTCAAGGCTAACATACAATAGACTCCCCTTCTCTCTCTCTAGATCAAATCTCAAGGCCAAGTTTAAATCTTAAGGACAAAGACAAATCTCAAGGCCAAGTTTAAATCTCAAGGCCAAGGACAAATCTCAATGTCAAGGCCAAGTGGGTGGGACCAAATCTCAAGGTCAAGGTCAAGTGGGCGGGGCATGCGCACCAAGGTCAAGAGGCGTGGCCAAGGTCATTGGAAGGAGTGGGGGAATATGCTCTCTGGCTAAGGTTCCCTACTATTTCCCACAAGCATATTTTCTTTTTTTTACTCTTACTTTTTGTCCAGGCGCTGAAAATATTACTTTCGTAGCTAGCAACGCTTAGCAATCAGGTAACACGAAGGTTTTCTTCGTTATCATTCGCGCTGCTAGGACCACAAAGTTTTCTTATTTATACAGTAGAAGAAAAATACTTATTGAGGTGTCCAAGCGTTTTTTGCTAAATGACTTGGAGCGCCCAAAATAAGCTCTGTTTCGATTTTAAATGGCCACCCTGTATATTAATATGGCCAGCAAAGATAATAAAATTTTGATATTTTTCCTGTGTTGTCCTAAATTTTAAGCAGCCAACTTAAATCTAAAAGACAAAATTTATGTAAGATGTAGGAATATTTCTATTGTCAACTTTAAAATATTATGTAGGCAAAAACAAACAAAAAGGTAATACCAGAGACAACAATGAGACGAGCAACTAAAGGCGAATTTTTATTGTCAACGGTTCAAAACATTTTAAAAACATAAAATGAAATGGCAATATAAATATAAGAGTTAGATAGAGATAGGTATTCAAATGTTTTTAAAATGTTTTGAACCGTTGATAATAAAAAATTCGCCTTAAATGTTAATAAATTATCCTAGAGAGAGATAGCTGCTGGGCCTTCCTTGTCTGTCTTCAAGGAAGGTAAACGCAGATGGCGCGTTAGTCGACTTTATCGTTTGCCCGCCAAATTCAAATTATATAGCTCTGCTATTTTTGCCCTTAATGTTAGGTACTTGTTTTTGTTTCCTATTAATATAAAATATTGGGGTTTAGTTCAATAATTTCACACACCTAATTAAAAATGTCATTTATTTGGTTTTTATAAAGATTTTTTCTTACAGATAACCATGTCAATATTACCTTAAATTATCTGTTGAAAAGCACAAATTTAATATATACACTGTGATCACTAATAAAAGTTAATATTTAAAGTCCAATTAAAGGTAAAAACCACGAAACACACAATAAATCACAGAAAATGTAAACAAACTGTCCAAACAAATCGGCCATTAAAAAATATCAAACACAAATATCGAATAACATTTCGGCGTGACTGCCTGCGGCAACGTTGTCAAGTTAAAAATATTCGATTCATGGTATATTTTCTTTCTCTTAATTAGATGTGAGCCAAAAAAGGACATTAAAGTTTACATGCAGAAATTGTAAACAACTTGGCAACCAGGGCAAAGCGATGATTGCTCCATCTTCGATAGCCTGCCATGATGAAAGACAAAGACATATTTATTGGAACTTGCGTTAAACCAGAAAGAGATAAATACAATGGACAAATTGTTAGGACCAGTTACTCGTCTCATTGTTGTCTCTGGTAATACCATTGGTCAATTGCGTCAGTAACCATGGTTTCTGACTTTTTGCATTTTGTTGTTTTTGATTTTATTACTTAAAAATTTAAATGGCCTGATTCAGGAATAATAAAAAACGTATTTTGGTTTAGACTTTGACCATATACAACATTATGGCATGGTTAAATTTTTGGTTTATCCCTCGTAGATACTTATTACAAAATTATTAGGTCAAGATAAGACATAAATGACCAATATTTAATTAATTTGAATAGATATCTTTCTATGTTTATTTATTGCAAATAGACATGGCAGTAATTAAACTTACGAGTTTTTAAGTAATAATTTATATTTGATAAAAACAAATATATTAACAGATAATAATCAGTGGTGGCTCGCGGGTCTAAAAACAGGTGTAGTGCAGAAAAAAAAAACGCATTCACCATTTTAGCAAAATTGAAAATAGTCAACTATCAAAAGTCTAAGTAAAAAGTCTTAATATCTAAACTTACCTAAATTTCATACACCAAATCAATCCTTCTATCTTTTAATGCAGCAAATTTATCAATTATATCTTCATAAAATGGTTGAGTTTTTATCAGTTCCTGTAGAAGCTCCTTTTGAATTGAAATATTGGCTAAAGATAAAAGTCTATCTTGGGATATAGTGTTTCTTAAGAAAGTTTTTAAACGCTTAAGACAAAAAACTCCGTTCCACTGACACGCTTGTCGACGGTATCTTTAAAATTAGCGAAAAAGTTTATACGCCTCGGTAAAAATGTCTTTATTTGCGCCAACTTGTTTCACTAACTGCTGCAACGAAATATTTCTATAACTTTCATCAGAAAATATTAGGCAAAGTTCATTTTTGACCCGCTGATTTTTATGGAGATGATTCGGTATATATCTCCAATAAATTTTGAAAAGAATCAGTGGGAAAAGTTTGGTTGTACTGGCCAAACTTTGCAGTATCAGCAAGACAAAGAAATTGTAGTTTGTAACAATCTTTGAATCTTACTTCCATTTTCATCAAAATATGATCTAATGTTTCATAGAGAAGTGCTCTGTACTGTCTTTCAATTTCTTCCTGTGAAAAATCACGGTCGCGAATAATACTCAAACGGAAACAATCGAAATAATACGTGAAAACCAACAAAACAACCAAAACCTGATACTCCCACCCGCGATCTCTGGCCGCCGGCAAGTATAGCGTTGTCATGTCAACGGAGCGTCAAAGCGTAAACAAAAACCCACATGAGGTGTATACTTCGGTCCGTTTTATATTTGCAATACACTTGCTGATCGCGGATTGCGAGGTCGCGTTGCCGAAAGCGGAGGAAAGCGACTCGCGCCGGCGGTTTCAAGTGGCTATAGTTTTCTAAAAATTCAGACAATTTTGCAAAATTTGGTATTTTTTTGAGAGTTTCTTTAAATTTGCGAAAAAATACAAATAAAGGAACTAAGATTTTCTCAAAGTAAACGGCGAACCAAAAAATCAAGATTTTTTAGATAAAAAAATTATAAAGGGTGATTCGAAAATCGATCACGAAACTTAAGGCGGTGATTCTACTTAACAAAATGAGGGTAGAGCTTCATATAATTTTTTTCAAAATGTCATTCATTTTCAAGTTACAAGCCGTCAAAGTTCAGTTTTTATTTAAGTTTTTTCGCCAAATTGCATTTATTTTTTAACCAATCCAGTTTATATTTGGCACACAAATCGGTCTTTGCAGATTCTAAAATTTTAAGACAAAAGTACTTTTTTAAAATACCGTAGAGGGCACATTACCTAAAACTTAAAATTTATTTACATCATACCTTTTTATTTTGACTGATATCGCAAAGCTGGGGCGCCATTTTATAGACAATCAAAAACCTAAATAAAAGGTACTCTTTATTAAAGCCGATAAACCTCACCGTTTAGGCACCAATAGACATCAAAGTTTTCATCAATTTCAATCAAATTACCTACATACATACAGGGTGTCCAGTCACTCAACCGACAAACTTAACCAAACGATTCTACAACAAAAATAAGAAAAAACTTCATATAAACATATGTCCTAAACGTCTTAGTTTTTGAACTGAACTTTGAGACTGAAAAAAGTTTTTTTTTTTAAATTTTTACTGGACACCCTGTATGTATGTAGGTAATTTGATTTAAATTGATGAACACTTTGATGACTATTGGTGCCTAAACGGTGAGGTTTAACGACTTTAACACAGAGTACCTTATTTTTTAAGTTTTTGACTGTCTATAAAATGGCGCCCCCTAACTTTACAATATCTGTCAAAATAAAAAAGTTATGATGTAAATAAATTTTAAGTTTTAGGTAAAGTGATTCTGGCGGTATTTAAAAAAGTACTTTTGTCTTAAAATTTTAGAATTTGCAAAGCTCGATTGCAATATGGCGAAAAAACCAAAATAAAAATTGAACTTTGACGGGTTGTAACTCGAAAACGAATGACAGCTCTACCCTTATTTTGTCAAGTAGAATCACCCCTTAATTTTTATGATCGATTTGTGAATCACCCTGTATATCTTAGGACCGGTTTAATTTTTGAGCAAGTTATGTGGATAAAGTCTATAAGGATTGTTAAAAACTATTTGGCAGTTTATTAACTGTTCATTCATATTATTATGTTAAAACCTTTTTTTAACAGAAAATACGATTATTGACAAAGTGGTGAAAGAGTACATGAAAAACACCTACTACTGCTTTAGTTATTTTTTTATTTTTCTCTTAATACTAATATTTACATAATAATATATAAAGTAAAATGTTTTAACTACATTTAATTTTAATATAAAGTATATACATTTTCTTTCTCTAAACTTCAATAATTTCTGGTCGTGGCGGCATCTTTTCTAGTTCTGAACCTTCTAATGTGGCACGTTCTCTCATTAACTCTTGCATCCTCATCATCTCAAATTTTGTTTTTGAGTAGTTATATCTGAAAATAATATTTTAAAATAAAAAAAAGTTATAGAAACATTCGAAAATTGCTCCGCAGGGCACGTCTTGGGGCACTCCTTTCCAATTGCAAATCAAATAAAGCAATAAAAGTACACTTTTGCTACTTACTTTAAACTGATAGTAATATTAGTTTTAGGCTAATCGGAATGGAACACAATTTTTGTAACACTTTATGATCAATATTTAAATGATTTTTAGGCATGCGACAAGCCATTATCTGTTAATTTTCTTTTGAGAATAACATTCAAAAAACAAATAAAGAAAAAATCCCCTTACTGATAAATTGTGTTTGTATCCTTAGTTGCTGAATGTTTTTACCAATGCGATATATTTTTGTTCAATTGTTTTTGCTGTTCAGTGAAATTTAAATGAAAATCCCAAATTTTAGTTTAGAAAATAAACACAAAACTTACTTGCTTAAACTGTCTTAAAATATCAAGAGATATCATTATTGTACTGAAAATCTATTTTTTGATTAAACTAAGTAGGTTTTAAAAATGTGTATTACGTTAAATTTTCAGAATTTATTTTTACACCTTCAGGAATAAAAGAGATATGGAGGTACTCGCATTTCAGAATCACCTGATACGAATATGTAAAGAGAATTTAAAAAACTTATCAAGAAAACAGATGAACATACAATGTATATTAAATTGTAAGGTAATTTTCTAGAAACCTGCGGCAACTCCGATTTTAATCAAATTTGGAATGGGGGTTTTGGGGCGCTGATCACGAATCTGAAAGATTTTTGGCGGAAACGTTTTGTTCTCGAGATATTCATCATGAAATTTCAAATTTGAACTAAGCTTATTTTCACTATATTCCCCCTTCTTTTGCACAAAATTCTTGATTTAAAGCTAAAGTGTCACACAATATTTGATTTTAACCTTTTAAAACCCCATTTTTCTACTTTTTTACATTATTTTTGCATTAAATTGCGTGGTTTTTCTTTGATAATGCGGCAACCATACATACACATAGGGCTTCATGGCACACTAGGATTGAAATTATTCAAAGTATAGCTATGCAATTTAATGCAAAAATAATGTAAAATACGTAAAAACCGGGGTGTTAAAAGGTGAAAATCAAATATTGTGTGCCACTTGGGCTTTAAATCAAGAATTGTGTGCAAAAAGAAGGGGGAATATTGTAAAAATAGGATAAGTTTAAAATTCAAGTCTGATGATGAATATCTCAAGAACAAAACGTTTCCGCTAAAAATTCTTTCACATTCGTGATCAGCTCTTAAAAACCCTTGTATACCAAATTTCGTCAAAATCGGAGTAGCCGCAGGTTTCTAGAAAATTACCAATTTTAAATTAAATTTTAAAAGGGAGCTTTACTTATTCTGCCTCAACTCACAATAATACAAATAATACAGCCACACTTTCTCAGAACTTATATACCAAACAGTATTTAAATATAAAATATAAATTTTATAAATACATACCTACAACGAATCCAGTATCCCATTGTAACCATTGAAAAGGCATAGACTGAATAATTTACAGACTTAGCAGTTTTACTGGTGAATAAAAAATGTGCTAGACCAAATCCTAAGCCTCCAAGAGTGCCATAGAGAAAGCTGTTTCGAAAACAAGGAATCTTCGAAACATCACGTCCAAAGATATATAGTGACTAAAAATAAACAAAAACGAAACAGTAGATTTTAAAAATCTTAAAATTTTCCGCAATAAAAATCCACTAGTAAGATATTTTTCATCAATCTCTGCGATGTAAAAAGTTTACTTGGTCTTTTAAATTTAAATTCGTCGCAATAAAAAACAAATTTACTATTGAGATATTAAGTCTTGAAAAACCAACCTTTCCCTGGTTTTGTTCCTCTGGCAATTCCGGCATAATAGGTGTTTCAATAAATATTTATTGAAATAAACTTTGCATCTATTTTTACTGCTTTAAAAGTAGGGTTAAGTTAAGGTTACGTTAAGGTTAAACGGAGTGCCTACAGTCCCGAACCGCGTGCAAGAATGGATTTTATTCCTTAAAAGCTCAATTCAATTGGACTCGGGGACCTAAGCCACAAACAAGCAACAACAACAAGCTCAATAATTATTGCCGGCTGCATGAGAGCGGTTTTCCGCTCACGGATGATAATTCAGCTTGTGATTGGCGGAAAAGCATTTTAAATTTGCACTAACCAATCACAACGCTGAATTTATCATCCGCGAGGGGCAAACCGCTTCATGGACAGCCGGCTGTCCATGAGCGGTTTTTCCTCGTGGATAATAATTCAACTTGTGATTGGCGGAAAAGCATTTTAAATTTGCACTAACCAATCACAACGCTGAATTATCATCCGCGAGCGGAAAAACCGCTCTCATGGACAGCCGGCTGTAGCTCGAAAAAAATCGCATTGATATCCAAGATTTATCCCCAGATTCGAGAATCTAGACATTGCCAAATTAAAAGATAAATTAACTTGGAAATTATGCAACCAATTTAACATAAGGTACAAATACTCTAAATAGAAGTTTTTTTTGTTCTCTGGCCGTAACCGAACGGCCACGCGTAACCTACGGTAAAAACGCTCAGCTACTGTTAGAAAATAATAATAATAAAAAGAGCATTTATTGTTTTTTTTTTGGTAATTGTCTAGAAACCTGTGGCAACTCCGATTTTGACGAAATTTGGTATACGGGTGTTTTTTGGTGCGCTGATCACGAATCTGAAAGAATTTTTTTCGGAAACTTTTCGTTCTCGACATCATCATTAAAGTTAAAATTCAAACTATCCTTAGCTTACTATCCCGCTTTTGTACAAAATTCTTGATATGAGAGTAAAATGGCACACAATATTTTATGAGCATCTTTAAAAAACCTGTTTTTAGTTATTTTACACGTTTTTTTAAAATAAATTCAAAATCTTTTACTCCTGAAATTCTGCAACCATGCATACACCTATGGTATTTATAAATAATTGCAGACATGGCGACTTGATTTAAAGTAAACCTTTTATTATATTAGTAAAGAAAGGCATACAATTAATTAAAAAAACATCTTTTAAAAGGGTTTTTAATATTAAATGAAATATTGTGTGCCCATTTAGTGAAATACCATGAATTTTGTGCAAAAAGAATGGAGGGATATAGTAAAAATAAGGATAGTTTAAATTTCAACTTTGAAGACGAATATCTCAAGATCGACACGTTTTCGAGAAAAATTCTTCTTTAGATTTATGATCAACGCCCCAAAAACTCCCGTATACCAAGTTTCGTCAAAATCGGAGTTGCCCAATGACCTTTATCCTTACAGGCCACAACTTTCTTGACAATTACCGACTTCTCTAGTATCAGGAACAATATTTGTGTTATTTATTTAAATTTGCAATTAAAGAATAAAACATACCTAAATATTATTTTTCAAAAAAAAGAAACTTGAAATCACGCATATTAGTAATATTTTAAAAACCCAGTGTCTATATAAAGGGTCATGACCATAGAGGGCTAGCCCTTCATAGTCACGACATTCCGCCATATTGGTGGTAGTTGTTTTGGCGTCACCAGAGAAACAATTTTCGGTGCCATTTATTAAAATGACATAAGTGTCAACATCAGTGCCGAAGAAATACAGTTTATAGTTTTATTAGAACAACCCTCTATACAAGATTATTATTTATTATTAAGTTGAAACCTCTTTCAACTTAAAAAAAAATCGGATAGCAGCATAAAAAAAATAGTATCTTACCCGTAATAAAGATTTATACGTAAATTCCCCTTAAAAATGTCCAAAGGTCAGTGACTCCTGTTTACAGGTTTTAAAATTCTCTGTAACTGCAGTACCATTAACTACTTAATTTAACTATAAACAGTAAAAACTAAACATATATAAAAGTTCAATGACTAAAAAGCAAAAAAATAATACCAAAACCTCCAAAAAGCTTTCAGTACGATTGTAAAACAAATAATTACGGGAAAAGAATTACGTCACAAAATTTAGCGAACATAGGCTTAAATAGGATCGAGCGCTCCTTATTAAAAGCTTAATTTTCCTTGGAAAGGAGGCCCCATTTGGAGAGTAGGTCAGTTTTTTTCATTGGTTGTCAACATTTTTCCAAGTGGAAAAAGGTTGGCTCCGATGTTATCAAACTATACCATATTATGTTGAACAGGGGGCCTCATTTTAGAGATGAGGCACTTTTTTTTGGTTGTCGAAAATTTTAATAGATAGGGGCCCCAACTTCGCTTTCCGCCCCGGGTTCCGATACCTCCAGGTACGCCACTGCAGCTGTCGAAATGGCTTTACCCAGCCAATTTTCCCTGTTAAATGCCCTTGCTCGCGTCCCCAACTCAAACCGCCTAAAGTCGAGGCATTATCGCAACCCTTTCCAGTATACAGAGCGTTACAAATTTGGGGGCACCATTAGATTCTCGGAAACGGTAATAAAGAGATACGGGGTTGGTTAACTTGGGGTAAAGTTGCGCATTTTTATGCTTAACAATATTTCGTTTTAAATATTTAAAAATTTGCAGCCGTTTCGGAATTATCCGGAAAAAACGAGAAACAGTGTATGCCTTCTTTATTTTTATTGAATGCTTACGAAAAGTAATTATTTAAGTCTCGATTTAATTTGTGAACAGTCTCACTTAAAAAAAATAAATACTGAAAATGGAGCACGACTTTACCATTTAAAAACTCACGCACAGGGCCGTATTAGTGTTTGAGGCGCCCTAGGCTAGAATTCCCAGAGCGCCTATTTTTCATCAAAAAGGGGCTTTTTCCATCGGATCGCCAGGCGCCTTACTTCATCACCCAAAATAAAATTTAATGACCAAAAAAAATCCCTCGTTTTCACCTCTATTTGCGCCTGTTTAGTCACTAAAAATCCCCACCCAACTTTTTAAAAAACTCCCTTGTCTAGCGCCTATTACTCCCCTGTCTAGCGCCTATTTTTTCATGGCGCCCTAGACTGTAACCTAGTTAGCCTAATGGATAATGCGGCCCTGCTCACGCAGTTTGATCTTAGAATATGAATCCTAATAATTTTTACCAACCGCTTTTTATTCAATATGACGTACATGGTGACAGTTATTTTTTATAAAAATATAAACAAATGTGTTCAAACATTCCTTTGGTTGGAATAAACTGTTTTTTTGAGGTAAGTTTCTCTATTAAATTATTAATTTAAACTGTTGCAGAATCACTCATATTTAAATTATTTTTAAAATACTATTTCACCAACATTTTTACACTTTATTAACCCAGAAATAAGGGGTTATCATTATATTATTGCTAACCAATGGCGTAGTTAGAAAATGACAATAAGAAAAAATTATGTATGCTTTAATTAAAACGTAATTTGATTTATTTTTATCCAAAATCTGAGACATGCGTCTCCTTAAAACATATGTGTGCAGGGCCGAACGCAGCAAATTATTTTGGAGGGGGCAACCGCCAAAGGCATGTAAAAAAAAGGTAGGCATATTTAGACGACAATCAAAAAAAAGGCTTTACAGATGGCCCAACCTCAGAGAACAACCCATCAAAGAGGTTTTTTTTTGTTTGTTCCTGAAAGAGGGCAATTTCCCCCGCCCCTCTCAATTGATTTTTTTTGGCTCTACATTTCAGTGCATTTCTTTAATGCTCCCCCTTCTATTTTTTAAACGGAATAATTTAAAAAATTAAAACTATGGAATATGAAATTAATGCATAAATAGGTACTATATTTTAGAGTGAAATTGAGAGATCAAAAAATTTCAAGATGGCGGCTTAGCGTCATTTGGGAAAAAATAAATGGAAAGAAGGGTCTTTTAACACATTATTTCAAAGCTCCTGATAAGTACTTTTATAACCCTAGAATATATGGTCAATACCTTTACCTAGTACAAAATGGCGGTACTTTTAAAATTACCTAAATACCTGATTTGGATGGTCATATTTCCGAAACTAATAAAGTTGGATGTACTTAATGTGGTATTTTCTTAAAGCCCTTTTAGAGATCTTTTTATTGGTAATACTGGTGATAATATGCAGGGTAGGAAAAAAGTATATATTTTTTAATTAAGGAAGCTTTAAAAATACTCCATCAAGTACATCTTAAATTATTAGTTTCGGAAATATAGCCATCCAAATCAGGTATTTAGGTAATTTTAAAGTACGCCATTTTGTATTGGGTAAAGGTATTGACTTTATATTCTACGGTAATAAAGTACTCGTCAGGAGCTTTATAATGATGTATTACAAGGCTCCCCTTTCTATTTGATTTTTTCCAAAGATGGCGTCCAGGCGCCATCTTAAAGTTTTCATTTGTCAGTTTTACCCTAAAAATATAGCATTAATGCATTAATTTTATATCTCAAAGTTTTAATTTTTTAAAGGGGGGACATTAGAGAAATGCACTGTATGAAAAAGGCTGATATTTTTGCAAAGTTTTGTAATTTAAAAATAAAATTTAATAAAATTACATATAGAGGGTTCTTTGAGGTGAGACAAACCAAAAAAACATTTTTTTTTTTTTAATTTAAAAATAAAATTTTTCATTACTTTAAGTTCTGGTAAGCAACGCCTTTTTTTTCAAGTCTTTATTTAAACCCAGGCTAATAAACACTTACGAATTGTTAAGTTCTGGTAAGCAACGCCTTTTTTTAAGTCTTTTTTAAACCCAAGACTAATACACACTTACGAATTGTTAGTTCTGGTAAGCAACGCTTTTTTAATTCCTCAATTAAACCCAATACTAATATACATTTTATATATATGTCTTTTTTATTATCTGTGTGCCTAGTTGGGTCATTATAAATGGTTCGACAAGGTGTCATAAAATTGACCCTAATAAAGTGTGCCGAGATGGGATACACCCAAATTATATTTAGTAGCCTCAAAAATTTTAAAGAGCAAAAAAGAGGTCGGGGCCTCTCCGCGATCTTCAAGTTGTGCGGTCACGTTTCGTAGGAGGTTACATAGCGTCCCCGGGTAGGCAGCTGAAGGAGTTGTACGGGCGTTTCTGTGCCTTTGGGGATCGAGGAAAGACTCACGCTAAATTGATAGCATCTTTCTTCTGGAACTAAGCGCTGTGAGTGAAAATCTACTGGAAGCGTCAGCAAGTGATAGTGAAGATTATGCCCATTACCAGTAGCAGTTCTTGGTTTGACAGTCGACAATTTACGCAACTGCATCGATTGTAGAATTATTTTTGTTTTCTTTTTGGAATTTCAGAAGCTACAAACTTGATTATCCAGGCTTTCCGCCGACAAAGACCTGAATACCATTGTCCGGAAGGAGTAGAGCTGGTGGATTGGACCTAAAGGGACCAAAACCAAGAAAAACAAATAGAATAGAATAGAAAAAAAAGGGCCTTCACGTATAAACCTAGCGCTTACTTCTCTCGATTATTTTCTCCGTGTAATAGACTTTGTTAAAGATACTTTTTAACAATAATTTATATGACTTAAGCCTACTGTCCATGAGAGCGGTTTTCCGCTCGCGGATGATAATTCAGCATTGTGATTGGCGGGAAAAGCATTTTTAATTTGCACTTACCAATCACAACACTGAATTATCATCCGCAAGGGAAAAACCGCTCTCATGGACAGCCGGCTTTACCGCTGTATTAAATTGTTTTTCTTTAGGAAATAGCTTCTAGTGTATATTTTGTGTGGGTTCCATGTCAAAGTTTTTAGACATTCGATCCACACAAAATATAGGTATAGAAAAAGTGCTTAACCAGAACTTCGAACCTGTTTTATAAAAACTGTTACTTAAGCTAACATGCTTGACCAAGTATATTTAACCCTGGCTTAGTTTAAGTTATAATTTGTTGACTTTGAAATTGTTTAAGTTTAAATTATGTTTTTGATTTTAAAGTGATTACGTATTGTTTTAGGATTTGTTTTTGAAATATTTAAATGCTAACCAAAACCAGAGACAAGAATGAGACGAGTAACTGGTCCTAACAATTTGTCCATTGTATTTATCTCTTTCTGGTTTAACGCAAGTTCCAATAAATATGTCTTTGTCTTTTATCATGGCAGGCTATCGTAGATGGAGCAATCATCGCTTTGCCCTGGGTTGCCAAGTTGTTTACAATTTCTGCATATAAACTTTAATGTCATTTTTTGGCTCACATCTAATTAAGAGAAAGAAAATATACCATGAATCGAATATTTTTAACTTGACAACGTTGCCGCAGGCAGTCACGCCGAAATGTTAATCGATATTTGTGTTTGATATTTTTCAATGGCCGATTTGTTTGGACAGTTTGTTTACATTTTCTGTGATTTATTGTGTGTTTCGTGGTTTTTTACCTTTAATTGGACTTTGAATATTGACTTTTATTAGTGATCACAGTGTATATATTAAATTTGTGCTTTTCAACAGATAATTTAAGGTAATATTGACATGGTTATCTGTAAGAATTTTTTTTTATAAAAACCAAATAAATGACATTTTTAATAAGGTGTGTGTAATTATTGAACTAAACCCCAATATTTTATATTAATAGGAAACAAAAACAAGTACCTAACATTAAGGGCAAAAATAGCAGAGCTATATAATTTGAATTTGGCGGGCAAACGATAAAGTCGACTCACGCGCCATCTGTGTTTTCCTTTCTTGAAGACAGACAAGGAAGGCCCAGCAGCTATCTCTCTCTCGGATAATTTATTTACATTTAGTTGCTCGTCTCATTGTTGTCTCTGCCAAAACTAACCATTTGTTAGAGTGCAGAGATAAATGATAAAGAATGCTTGTTAATCTTAAAACACTTTATTAAAACATCTATAGGCACGCTTGTGATGGCAGTGTGACAAAACTTTCTTTATCAGTTAATACGTAAAACGGAAATTCTAAATATGTACTATCTATGTAGTAATTATTTATTATAAACAATATTATTTTGACTTCAGTCCGCCAGCAGTGTATAGTACCACTAAGCCGGCGATAACCTTGGATTAAAATTTCTAACTTAATTAATTTTTATTTAGTTTTACTCCAAGTAGTGGTTTGCTCGCGATTAAAAATAAGCAGCTTTAATATACTTATATTATTAAAAAGAGTAAAATAATTAAAATAAAATACTTAATAATTAACAATACAAAGCATGACCAACGAACATAAGTAGTTTACAAAACGAATTAAAGCAAATAATACCGGTATAAACAAAAATACATTAAAATATATTTAAAAACAAAATAATAAAAAAAGAAAAATAATATGACTTCAGTTTCTTCTCAGGCGTACTTCGTCGGTGTGGATGTGGGAACTGGAAGTGTACGAGCGGCTTTAGTGACTGATTTTGGAAAAATTTTAAGTAGTCATGTGGAGCCGACGAAAACTTGGAATGATCAGCCGGATTTTTATGAGCAGTCCACTGATGATATATGGAATGCGGTTATTAAATGTGTCAGAGTAAGATTTTTTAAGGTTTTGTTTTGTTAGGTTTGTTACTGTAGATAATGTAAAATAAGGATTTAAAAAAAAGTTTTTTTTTTGTTAATTGATCACAAATTTCTTTTGAGCTTAATTCGTGAAATAAGCTGTACTATCACATTGAAAAGAAGGGGTCGTGGTTAGTTCTGCTTGGTTAAATCTTTTTTTAATTAAGCGAATTAAAAAAATTATATTAAATTAACCGGAACTAACCATGTCCACCCCAATGTGAGAGTTTTATTTACTGCATATTTCACGAATTAACCACAACTTTGCCAAATACATGAACAGTGCCGGATCAAGGTATTTTTTTTAGTGAAGCGAACTTAAAATTTCGGCGCCCCTATGAATTTGGATATATGACACGGGAAAAATATTTAAAGTTTTGTTCCAAATAAAATAAAAAATGGGCCTTACCTTTTCATTTGCGCCCCTTCTAACTCAACCTTTTTATTTAACTCCTTAACAACAATATACAACCGCCATACTTGTACTTTCTTGTCACCCTATTTTTGCGCCCCCTTAACGCTTGCGCTGAAGCTGTCGCTTCACGGCTTCTCGCTTAATCCGGCACTGTACATGAAATTGGCAATTACACAAATTCGGCGTAACATATGCATTGGTTTTTTAAAAACAAAAATTTATAGAAAACTGTAAAGTTCAAAACAATTATATATGTATTTGTCAAATTTTAATTAAGATACTTTTAAAAACGCTTAAAAAGTTTTTTGTAAAGCAACTTGCCTTAAAAAAGCTTGTGTGCAAAAATCTAACAAAAATACGACCGATTTCTGCATTTATTTCGCAATATACAGGGTGTTACAGAATAAGATGCTAATCCTTAAGGATGTGAAGCCGTTATTCGTAGAATTCATCATAACTTAAATAACATCCTAGATATGTTTATGAAATTTACCAAACAACTTCTGAGTATTAGCAGCCATTTTTAACACGCTTTTATTAACTTGGGTTGTAACTATCTATCTATCTATCCATCTATCCATCTATCTATCTATGTAACGGAATCTTTGAGCCTAATTTTAACCAACTTCCAGCTATTCGATTTCTTTGAAACTTTGCACACGTATTAAGGACCCATGACAATGCAATAATCTGCAAACAGTATTCCGTTATCCTGGTTTGGATCGCCAGGAAAAAAAATCCATTATATTATAAAAACAACACCTGTGTTGCCATCTTTTGGCAACATTCCAAACTTTTCTCAGGTTTAGCTACTCTTGACAAAATGGCGAAGGAATTTTTTAGTGAATAAACTGGAGCATTTTAACATACATACATACATAAATGCATCTCGAACTAAAAATGAAAAATAAATAATAGTTTAAAAAAACTAAAAAACACGCTTTTATATGCAACCGAACTAAAAATTAGAAAATAATTTTTTATTAAAAAAATATTGTCACTTCATAGTAAAAGCGTGGGATGCATTTTACAATTTTTTCATAACTTTTCCCTCATAGATATTGGCAAATATAATAATTATAATATTTAATATATTAAGCACCCCACGCTTTTACTATGAAGTCACAATATTTTTTTTAATAAAAAAATATTTTCTAATTTTTAGTTCGGTTGCATATAAAAGCGTGTTTTTTTAGTTTTTTTAAACTATTATTTATTTGATACAGGAGTTTAATTAGCGGCATTCCTACAGGCACGCAGACTAAACATTAAATTAAAAATATTATATACGCCACTGCTTTTCCGTTAAAGGAAAACTATTGATATCTTGACTTTTTTGTCTAATATGCAATTTTCGTGAAAAAAAAAACATTTAAAAATACATTTTATTATTTTATAAACAGACTAATAGTAAATTTGATACAAAGTCTTATTTTTTTTAATTACTGTACTTAGTAACTAAAAAATTAGTTAAGGGGCTTAGGACATAGCTTAATTCAAACTTTTTTCTTAAAATCGCCTAAGGATTACCACTCTTAAGAATTAGCATCATATTCTGTAACATCCTGTATATTTTTTAACTTTAAATAGTGCTGCTTTAATAGAAAATTTACCTATTTACTTTTCAAAATATACCGGGCTTTTAAATATTTACAAGTATTTTAAGGGCTTAATATTATTTATTTATAAACTTCTAAAATGCACACCTCTCTGTAACTAAGGCCATGGTAAGTCGCGTAAAAAATCGGAATATTTTAAACTGGAACTAGATTTTAGCATTAAGTTTTAACCAAATTTTTATCTCCCTTATACTTTAGGCAATATATTTATTGTTTCTCCTATAAAAGTTTAAAACCCCATTTTAAGGTTAAAAAGGAAAAAAAAATAGGTAACCAAACCTTTTAGATAAAAACCATGATTTTCCAATTTGCTTTATAGAAGGTGTGTTTGGTATCTTGTGTTATCTCTGACGTCATTATATAATTTATTATATAATTGGGACAGCTATATCGAGGACGTGTTGATTAAGATAATCGAATAGATTAATTATTCTTTAAAGCAGTGCTTCTTAAACTGTTACGCGGGCACATTCACGATTTGTTTTTTCAATTGCTTCAATGTACGGCTGCTCACATCCACTTGGTAGCCTGCATAAAAGAAAATTCTCCCTCTCTCTTTTAAATTGCCTTTTTTGAAATGTAATAAAAAGAGTCTAACCAAAAGAATTTTTACACCCTTTCCTACTCCCTAAGTCAAAATTCGGGCCTAGGAGAATTTCTGGTTAGTAGTCCTGCTACTAATTTCTTATTAAAATTCTCTATAATATTACACTTGAGAGCGGACAGAGATAAAACTGCCCGAAACGTTGTATATACAGGGTGTTACGGAAATAATGTTAGTAACTTAAAGAGGTTATTCCTTTTATTATACTAAGCAAATAAGATAGATAGATAAATTACGTCCGGAAATCAATCGTTTTCGAGAAAATTGAGTCGTTAATAATTAAATTTTCACACAACAGGGATACGAGCGTACGCAATCCGCAAGTGATTCGTCGACTTGTTTACGTTGGTATATTTGTTGAAAATTATGCCCTCAATTACTGAATAGTTTTACGAAATTTTTATTTAGTTACATTATATTTACTAAAAAAAAAAAAATGGCAGTAATAGACCATGATATCTGTATGTTTTTGGGGTCGCTTTCGAATCTGGGGTTGGTTTGACCCTATTAGGTCAGAGTCAAGGTCATTTTTAAGGTCAATCACAAGCCCAATAAGTAAAAAAGTTGAAGGTCCGAAAGACCAGACTTTGGTATCTTTTTGTTTTTGGGGTCGCTGAAGCCGAAATTGCCCATATAACATTTTTTGCCGGCAAGGTGATGGCTAGTCGAGAAGGCAAGATATTCAAGTAGACTGTTAGGAGCTGTAAACATTTTGTTTAAAACTTTATTAAAAGTTTTAAAGACGTGTTAATAAAAATATTATATATATTTAATAGTTTTTTTGACATACCGATAGATGGCGTAATGGACAATAAACTACTACGTTTCTGCAATATCTTCGCTTTTTATCGTCTAAACCGTATCCATTAGACAAAAATAATTCGAGAGCGGTCTGCGGTAGGTGATCTCACTTAGCTTTGAAAGAAATATCTTCGGCTAGTGTAAAAATCTGCATCTCCAAGTTGGACAATGTTCCGAGAGATGGTACTTTGCATTGCAAGGAAATTGCATGCAGTAAGGAGTTTTTTCCTATTTTAGTTTTCAAATAAAATATCGCATCATTTTAGCTTTTAAAAAAGTATATGTGACAATTTTCGTCAATAAGACGTCAGCTTGCTGCTTGGGAGTATCTGCATTTGCCCACTTTCGTGTCTTTTTGTTATCTTTTTGCCAATAACTTATTAATGATGGATGCCATCATCTTAAACGCATTTTTTTGCCAATAACTTATTAATGACGGATGCCATCACATTATCTGCAACACGTGGCCTAATAACGGCCAATTGCCCACTTTCGCGTCTTTTTGATACCTTTTTGCCAATGCCTTGCCAAAAAGAGTTGGCAATGCCAGTAAATTAAATGTACAACGCCGGCAAAAAATGTTATATGGGTTGTTTTTAATATGCATAAAAAAAAGTTTTAGAAACAGTTAATTAATAAGTATGATGTATTAATTAATTTAACGCTATAAGGCATAGAATTTTAAATAATTAGGTGCAAAATTAATTTATTTTATAACTGAAATGAAATAAGTTCAGCAATTTTTTTCCAAAACGTCTGATTTTTGGACATAATATGTTATGAAGACCTTTTTGCTTAGATTAATGCAAGGAATCACCACTTAAAGTTTTAAATATTATTTCCTCAACACCCTGTATAATTAAAGTAGAGATAATGGAAGTCCAAAATTTTTTAATGTCACTTTCTCATCAGATATGTGTAATGTTCATAGTATATCACAATCAGACAAATAAAACATGTGTTTGACAAACACTTCATCAAAATAAAAAAAGTAAATCCAATAATTATTACGACCATAGACAGGACACTTTTATCAATAAAAACTAATTCAAGTACCTAATCGCGATAAGGTTATTAGCATTGTAAACAATAGTATCTGGCTAAAAATGACAGGCGTTTTTTTAAATTTTTTGTTTTATGCGTAAGGCCACTGACATGATACTAAGCGTCAGCGACCAGCGGCAGCGTTGAGCGGAAATTGTGAGAGCGCTGTCTTTGATCTTTCTATTCTATTCTATTTTTTTTTCTTGGATTTGGTCCCTTCATGTCCAATCCACCACTCTTCCCCTTCCGGACTATCAAGGCCGTATTAACTGTTTGAGGCGCCGTAGGCTAGAATTCCCGGAGCTCCTATTTTCCACCAAAAATTAAAAAAAAAGTCATTCCCTTCCTTTCACTCCTATTTTTCTATTTCATTTTAAAGCACCTTATTCACAGAGAAATTAGTCACCAAAATTCCCACTCAACCTAATCATTTTTAAAACCTCCCCTGTCTAGCGCCTATTACTCCCTTGTCTGGCGCCTACTTTTTCATGGCGCCCTAGGCTGTAGCCTAGTCAGCCTAATGAATAATACGGCCCTGCGGACTTCCAGGGCTTCGTCGGCGGAAAATCTGGATAATCGACCTCGTTGCTCCCAGAAATTCCAAAAAGAAAACAAAAATAATTCTACAATCGATAAATAGTCGGCTGTCAAACCAAGAACTGCTACTGGTGTTACGTATAACCTTCACTTTCACTACTGACAGACAGACCCATGGCACGCTCATGTATTTCCTGCCATTTGAGAAATACCTCGTGTTCACCACCAAACAGAGGATACTATCAGCTTATAGGAATCTTCGCTCACAGCGCTTAGATCCAGAAGAAAGATGCCGCCAATTTAGCATGAATCTTTCCTTGATCCCCAAAGGTAAAAACGTCCATACGGCACCTCTAACCGCTACTCCGGGAAGAACTTTGTAGTCCTCTACACACGTCCGCACTATCCGGAGGTCAAACAAAGAGTGTCTTTATGCGAGAATAAAAGAACTTTTTCGCTCAATGCTGGCCGCTGAAGCTTAGTATCGTGTCTAAGGCCTAATGCCATCTTTATTAAACCAAAGTCAAAATTAAACCAATGGACGCAGCAAAAATCATACTAAAAACAAGAAAACCAAATAAGCGAAATAAAAACCCACAGTGGTTGATTTTTTTTAAATCTACGGACAATCCACAAAGGCTAAAAGCCTAAATACTAACGTACCGTGGGTGTCTTAAGCAGGGTAAGAGGGAGTTTGATACCACGGGACTTAAAAACTTGAATATTTGGGGGGAAGGAAAGACCCTCACGGGTAACCCTGTCTTTCGGAAACGAAGCATTTTCGAACATAATTTTATTTGAAAAATGTTCTACTTCTTTATACTGTGTTAAGAGGAATATATAAATAACTTTAAAATAACCCGAAATACGCGCATTTAGTGTGACGTCACACGACGTTGACGTTTTTCTACCCTCAAGAACATACCATTAGAGGCAGAATTTTCGCTTAGCTGTGCAAACAATCGCATACAAAAAAAAGCAATAAACTTTAGCTCTGCATAATCATTGTGGTCAGCAGGACCAAAAGCGATAGATTATACTCTTGTCAAATTTCTTTATTATGCGCTTTTTCACACTGCCATAAAGGCTGACTCTAAAGGTATATTTTTAAGGCTTTAAATGGAATCCAAACAAACCCCTCTACCCCCTCACCTCTCCATAAAACAAACAAAGATTTCTATGGAAAATATACTTAATTTTTCATTTTTGTTACATTAGTGGCACTATTTAAGATATTTTATATTAGTTTTATCACAATGGATTACGAGGAACCTTTCAGCATTAATATCATCGATTGAAGTTAGAAGAAAATTATACTTTTGTTCACATAGTTAGGTTAGGTAAATAATCACGAAAATTTAGAGTCACAGTGTCACAAATAGCCCGCACTAGTCACAAACACTTTAAAACATACAAAAAACTTACATAAATCGCGTTATTTTAACTTTTATCACGAATTCCCATAATAAACATCTATTGTTTGGATTCCTTCCTGCGTCGTGACGTCAGAACTAAATGCGCGAATTAGAAGCAACAATCTGGGATTCACCTAGAAACCCAATCTGCCTGCTGTAGTAGATCTCTCGTGACGAAATTCGTATTGCCTTTATGCAAAATTTTGTGTTTTTCTAAAAAATTTTTAAATGTCAGTTTTCTGGTAAAACTTTTAAAATGATTGTTATTTTAAATTATTGGTTTATTTGGCAACTTTCATATAAATAAATTTTAGTAAATTCGATCGATGAGTTCTGCAAGCAATTTTATGCAAACATTTTTAAATTTATGTTTTTTTTTTTTTTTTGTAGAAAGTTATTGAAGGGACAGATCCAAAAAAGTAAAGGGAATAGGTTTCTGATGCAACATGTTCGTTGGCCTGTGTAGACAAGCAAGGAAATCCATTAACAGTCAGTCCAACAGGTAAAAAATGTTTTTTTTTTTTTAATATCCGACTTCAAACTCAATTCGCTGGGTATGTATTTTTTTGTGTATATGTTACGCGATTAATCCGTCACTTATGTACCGATTTTCAAAAATTCTTTTATTTAAAAAAGTGCACTTCCGCGGTGGTCCCATAAAAACCAAGGATCGCAAGAAAGAAAGGTACTAGACCTATTTTTTTCCCTCTGATATTTGCTCCAACATCAGGAAAGTTTATTCTATGAGTACTAGCGCCACCTATTGGTGTAACGTTAAACAAATATTATTGTTTCGAGTCACCTCGTATAAAAACACGTGCCTTCGTTTTTATACCTTTACTAACAATGTAACGTAACTATGGTTAAAATAACGGCAAAATCTTTAATTGTCAATGTCTCGAAGTTTACAGCACAAAAGTCGAATCTATACTAACTAATCGGAGGTTTCCGTCGCCCTTTTATACTATAGTGGAAGAGTAAAGAATGATCTAGAATCTTCGAGAAATATCATGAAAATTCCGTAGTACAGGATGGCATAAAAGTTCTCAATGGATAATTCGGGCGTTTTCGGAAACCTTCGAAAGTGATGAAAGAACTTGGAAAAATTAGGGCAAATTATTTAAATAAATTAACAAACTAAATTAAATGATCCTAACTCTCTAAAATTCTATAACCTAAACACATTTTTTGAAAGTCTCTAACATTATTATTTTACGAGGGCGGATTAAAAATGGGTATTACATCTTTTAAAAAAATTTACTCTTTTCACCGATCTGAAGAAGAGACTACAGTAAGAAGCACAACGACGTGTAATTTGATTGATTGACATTGAGTAGGTTATGGTTAGTTCTGGTTAGTTTAATATATATTTTTTTTAATTTGTTTTATTTGGAAATAAAAAAAAAAGACTTTAAAATCCAGAACTAACCATGACGCCCCCAATGTGTTTTAAATGACCGTCTGTAACCTTTCAACCCAATCAAATTACACATTCCTGTGCTTTTTTATAGTTTTTCAAAAAGGTGGTAGTGTTTTTGAATGTATGTTTATCAATTTTACAGTAGTAATAAATTAGGAAGCAAAAAATAAACTAAAAAGTAAAAAAACACTTTTTAAAAATGTTAAACCGCGACTTCAACAAATTAATAAAACTCACTAAAAGTTTTAAAAAATAATAATTAAGACGGGTAATAACATATGCGCTAAACAATTAAATTTTAATACTTAAATAGGCAAAAGCCTTTTATATTTTAATACCATATACGGGAGATTCAAAATCGATCACGAAACTTAAGGGAGTGATTCTACTTGACAAAATAAGGGTAGAGCTTTATAATTTTTTTTTCAAAATGTCATTCGTTTTTGAGTTACAAGCTGTCAAAACTCAATTTTTATTTTGTTTTTTTTTTGCCATGTTGCATTATTTTTGAACCAATCCAGTTGATATTTTGCGCACAAATCGAGCTTTGCAGATTCTTAAATTTTAAGACATAAGTACTTTTTTAAATACCGCCAGAGGGCACTCTACCTAAAACTTAAAATTTATTTACATCATAACTTTTTATTTTGACAGATATCGCAAAGCTGGGGGCGCGATTTTATATACAATCAAAAACTTAAAAAATAGGGTACTCCCTATTAAAGTCGATAAACCTCACCGTTTAGGCACCAATAGACATCAAAGTTTTTATCAATTTCAATCAAATTACCTACATGCATACATACAGGGTGTCCAGTAACTCAAACGACAAACAACGGGGCGATTTTACAACAAAAAATAAGAAAAAAACTTCATATAAACATATGTCCTAAACGTCTTAGTTTTTGAAGAAGAAGTTGGTTTAATTTTTTTTAAACTCTTTAGTTTAATTTAATTTGTTACCTTGAAAAGTATGGAAGAGTTACAAGATTAGTCTTTCGAATTTTCTATTTTTTTTTAAATGAAAATCTCGAAAAAACATGCGTTTTTTTCCTTAGTTTTTAAGTGTAAAATATTTTTTTTTGCAGGTAAAAATAAACAAAACGTTATTCTCTGGTTAGACCACCGTGCAATGGAAGAAACAGCCTTTATAAACAGCTTAAATCATTCCGTCCTACAGTATGTTGGAGGAAATATTTTTCCAGAGATGGAAACTCCAAAACTCTTATGGTTAAAAAATATTTAAAGGATACGTGGCAGAAAGCAGGTTATTTTTTCGATTTGCCCGATTTTCTGACGTGGAGGGCTACAGATGTCGATTCTAGGTAAAGTATATTGTGAAAACTAAAAAAAATACAAACACTAACCTACCAAAATATACGTCTTGCCACTGAAAAACTTCCTTGTGCAATTTTACCCGATGCGTGAAAAGGCAACAGCCTTAAGCAACTACAACGCAAGATCCATAATATGTCATTCTATTAGGAGATGTTTAGATTTAGGCATTCTTTATCTTATCTCTATCTGTTACTATTTAACACAGTGAAACTCAATAGAATAGATCGAGCTGACACAACGCTTATGCCAACCATGGTATTAAAATCCCACGACAAAGCATCTTTACACAATTTTTATTCTAAATTTTTAAGAATATTGTTATTCTATAGGGCAGAGGGTTAAAACTACTTTCATTTGGGGTCCTTTTCTTTTTAATAATACGACCGTCGTGGTCCGGAAAAAGACCCCCAGCGCACTCACCACCACTGGCCTTCACGCGCAGCACAACACGATAACTGACGATCTTGCTTTTCACGCCTATTCGTTGGCGATTCGACTATGGCAGGAGCTTCCAAACTTATTGGTAGTCTGGCGCCCTTGGACACTTTTCGTTTTTTACGACGCCCTTACCTTCGATAGGACAAAAATTGAAGAGCAAAAAAATAGAAAAAAAGTCTTTAGGTAAAAGTTTCAGTTGTACCTTACTTTGCATCCCTCTTGAACTTGATGTATCATTAGAACTAGGACATCAATTGTAAATTGATTTTTTTGTCTTATCCTAAAAAAGTTGAAGAGCACAAAAAACCTTCTTCTTATCTTATATTTGGGACAAAATATCTCATTTCCGTTGATTTTTCTTCTTAAATATCTTGACTTCACTTTGTCCCATCAACCGCGACGCCCCTGAATCGGCATTGCAATGCCCCAGGGCGTCGCGACGCACAGTTTGGAGTTCCGGAGGGGTCCGGACCCGGAGGGCGGCCGCCATCGCCAGTTGGTGACTTCTGAATTTAGGGTTTTCAAACAAATCTATTTAAAGATTGTGTGCTAAAAAAATAAAATTGTTTATTTTTTAGATCTTCATGTTCCTTGGTGTGCAAATGGACCTACGAAATGAATGTAGACGGGGTAGAAGCATGGAATAAAAGTTACTTTGAACAAGTAGGCTTAGGAGATCTGGCTGAGGATAACTGGAGGAAAATTGGTTCTGTGGTTCAGTATCCAGGAGCACCAGTAGGTAAATTAAAAATAAATGAGGAAAAATAAAAAAATGACTTTCGAAAAAATAAGATTTTATATTGTAAAAGTACTTTTAATATAATGTTTTGCAAGTTAATAAGATTTTTGGTTGATTTATAGAGATTAAGTATTTGAGCTTCAAATTCGTGGACTCTTGCAAGGTAAAAAATAAAGTTAGATCGTTTTATAATATTCTTTTTTAGGAAATGGACTGTCTAAACGAGTTGCTGAAGAATTGGGGTTACTTGTGGGTACTCCTGTGGGAACATCTATGATAGATGCTCATGCAGGAGGTTTGGGCCTTATAGGGTGCAAAGCAGAAGGAATCGACGTAGAGTTTGAGACAAGAGTAGGTAAGTTTCCACAGTCATATTTTCTGACTGCTAACTTTTGTACTCTTAATTTTTTCTTATAAAAATTTAGGTATGACTAATGGGAGGATATAAATCACTTTTTAACGTAAAAATAATAGTTGCAACAATCAAGATGGCGGATGGGCGCCATCTAGGAAAAAAAAAAATGGAAAGGGAGGTCTTGTGGCACATCATTCCAAAGCTCCTGATGAGAACTTTATAACCCTAGAATTAAAGTCAATATCTTCACCTACTATAAAATGGCGGTACTTTATAAATTACCTAAATACCTAATTTGGATGGCCATATTTCCGAAACTAATCAGCAATCATTAAAAAGATCTATTAAATATCTTTAAGTACATCTAACTTCATTAATTTCGAAAATATGGCCATCCAAATCATCGCATTTAAATTAAATTTTTTCTAATCATAACCAGTCAATATTTGGATGCTTTTTAATTCTAGGACTTATTTGTGGTACTTCAACATGCCATATGGCCGTGTCCAAAGAAGCGGTTTTTGCTCCTGGTGTATGGGGACCCTACAAGAGTGCTATGATACCAGGGATGTGGTTGAACGAAGGAGGTCAGAGTGCCACGGGAAAACTAGTGGATCACATCATTGATACGCATCCTGCCACTCCAGAAATCAGAAAAAAGTTAGGGGATACGTAAGTCCATAAAAATGTTTACTTATCGGTAAATGTTTACTTATCGGACACCAGGCCAATTTTGATGATTTTTGCATACGGATTAAATTTTAGTTGGCAAACAGTAAACATTTACCGATTTTTGACTTAAAATATACCGGGTGTTGCTCCGTCGGGCGGGACATAGGGAATCCCATGTAAATTTTGAAGTAGTCAAATATTGGCTCCCTAATTATTTTAGGAAAATTATACTATTGGAACTTATTGAAGAGCACAGTAAGTTCCACTCAAAATGAAAATTTGAGACTTTTTCAATCAACCAGTAAAGAGTAAACTGCTTAATACTTCTGCAACGTAGTATCTCATTATGCACCCTGTACTCTAGAAATCAACAATAAAAACACCATATCGATTTATTAGTGACAATTTAGATCATTAATTTATAATGTCATTGCCAAAACTGAACAATTTTATACGGGGATTTAAAAAAGAATCCTCGCATTTCATTTTAGTTTACAGCTAATTCCAACACATGCACTCACAGTTACGCAAGACAATAAAACAATTTTTTTACATTTAGAAGTCAATTTATGACGAAAATATCAGGGTTTAATCAAATGCTCAAATATTCCTCCATTAACTGCCAGACAAAAACCCAAACGATTATAAAACACATTTCTTACGTTGGCTAGCTGGTACATCCATATTCTGGCATATTCAGCGAAAGCATTCCTTAGCTGGACTAAATTTTCATATTTTTTATTGGTAGCTTAGTTTTTAAATGTCCCTATAGAAAAAAATCGTTTGGCGAAAGATCACGTCGATTTTCTTCACATTTGCAATTATTGATTACTGATGTGCCTGTAGTTTCAATTTTTTTATCGTCCGTTCTATTGTCGATTTACTTAATATTGGCCTATTGGGAAAATAGGCTGCAAACATGTCCGCTACTCTTCGATAACTATTTCCCTGGTAAAACCATTTTATAATAGTGATTTTTTCTTGATTTAAGTAGTTCATTATTTAAGAATGATGTGACATTGATCTGCCAACTTGAGAGTAAGAGGTTAAATAATTTTTCTAGTATTTTATTATAAACTTCTAATAATACAAGGCGGGTAAGAAGATAGGAGATTCGTAACTTATTTTAGCATTTATATCTTAGCTGACGACCTGAGAAGAGCTGAAATTTGTACACTGGGTACAACTTTTCGTGCTCTTTAAAAAATCCTAATTATATTTTCTTCTAAAATAATTAGGGGAGCCAATATTGGACCACTTCAAAATTTATATGGGATTCCCTATGTCCCGCTCGACGGAGCAATACCCGGTATATAAACACCATGTTGCATGTATTTTTAGGCATATAATTCAGTACCTGAACAATATACTGTACGATCTGGCTAAAAAGCAAAATTTAAGTAATGTGGCGTTTCTAACTAAAGATTTACACGTATACCCAGATTTTCATGGAAACAGGCTGTTGGCAGATCCAACTTTAAAAGGAATGGTAATAACAATTATTAATTTTAATATTCTTTTCGGAAAATGCCCGTGTCATAAAGAAAAGTTTTTTTTATTTTTTATGTTTGCAGGTGTCTGGTTTAACGTTAGCAAGTGATGAAGAAAGTCTTGCTTTACTTTACTTGGCGACTGTTCAAGCACTTTCAGTGGGTATTTTTAATTTTAGTGTTTATAAATTAAAAAATATATTATTGATAAACAATAAACCCTGCCATCCATTCCCATAAAAACTATATAAACCTTCAAAATCTGTGTCAAAACACAGTGAAAACTAATGTTTCTATTGTGTTTTTGACGCAGATTTTGATGGTTTATATCGTTTTTATGGGATTGTCTTGGTTTTTAACGGCAGGCAAGTACCATGTTTATTATTGTGTTTTACTTTTTAGTATGGAACTCGTCATATTATAGACAGACTTAAAGATTCAGGATATAAGAATATAAAATCCACACTGATTTGTGGTGGGCTTAGCAAGAACCCAATATTTACTGCTGCCCAGGCGAATGTGTGCAATCTTCCTGTTGTGTGTCCCGAAGAAATAGAGAGTGTTTTGTTAGGATCCGCCATTTTAGGTAGGAACAGTCAAATAGTTCCAAGAACAATTAAAAGTTGGTGTCTCCCTGTAGATATCAGGGGATCTTGGCAACAAACTACTGATGATATAATTTTTTGAATCAGATCGAATCGAATTCAAATTCTATTTACAGTGATCATACGGAGGTCATGGCCGCTGGGAATGATTAAATGTAAAGCATTGCAATTTAATAAAATAATATTTAAAATAATTGAAAAAGTTTTTGAAAAGTGTAAATCAAATATTTCTTCAAATCGAGAATTGTGTGCAAAAAAATATTTTATAATTTTGATCAGTGCCCCTAAAAACCTGCGTTTACCAAATTTGGCGTTGACGTAACTTTTAACTGTCAGCGCCAGCATTTAATTCAGGAGGTGGTCCGGGAAGGACACTCTTCCCCCCCTCCACCGAAGCAAAACAATTCTTCCCTGGAGAAATTTGGTATAAATTCATAAGGTAATTTTCTAGAAACCTGCGGCAACTCCGATTTTAACGAAATTTGGTATACAGGGGTTTTTGGGGCGCTGATCACGAATCTGAAAGAGTTTTTGACTTGAAATTTAAACTAATCCTATTTTTACAATATTCCCCCTTCTTTTTGCACACAATTCTTGATTTAAAGCTAAAGTGGCACACAATATTTGATTTTCACCTTTTAAAACCCTGTTTTTTACGTATTTTACATTATTTTTGCATTAAGTTGCATAGCTATACTTTGAATCATTTTAATCCCAGTGTGCCATGGAAGCCCTATGTGTATGTATGGTTGCCGCATTATCAAAGAAAAGCCACGCAATTTAATGCAAAAATAATGTAAAAACGTAGAAAAACAGGGTTTTAAAAGGTAAAAATCAAATATTGGACACTTTAGCTTTAAATCAAGAATTGTGTGCAAAGAGAAGGGGGAATATAGTGAAAATACGCTTAGTTCAAATTTAAACTTTGATGAGGAATATCTCGAGAACGAAACGTTTCCGCCAAAAAAATGATTTTTTAATTTTTAAAACATCTACCACTTACTGCAATTCTTTTTCTTGAGTTTTTCTTCAATAAAACTTTCATCATCACTTTCGTTATTTATTTCTGACCATTCAGAAAAATCAAAATTTATTTCCAATATATCTGCATCAGGACTAGTTGCCATTCTTTAAGCTGAAAACGAAATGTAAAAAACTGAATAATTTACCATATATTCCACTAACTTTTATAGTCAGCTTAATTGCGTTTCACCTACGTAAATTGCATTTATAATATTTACCAATCACTTTTAAAAATGCATTAATATAATTTGCAAGATTTGCATAAAAGTAGTTTCAAGATTACCTATTCAATTAATTTTAATGGAAAAACATGATTAAGTGTTTGTGATGAGTAAATTTCACATTAAAGATTACTGCATTAAGTAAATA